>CM032229.1:2475000-2727500 GCA_019009955.1 Riptortus pedestris
GTCGGCTTCTTTGATCTACGTCACACTTTCCAAATACGCGAATCTCTCTCTGAAGGATTATTCATGTAATTAATTTTCGCAACAATATTAATAATTAAAAATGATAATAATATAAGACTGGAAATTAAAATTATTTATTACCGTGCTTTACACTTTGTGCTACTATTGGGACGGTTTATTTACTGGCTACCACCCTTTTCAATCCAGGCTTGGACTAAGGATTTTCTTTAATGAGTGATCACTAAATAAATACCTATTTCCCGGATGAGAATCGAATTCATGACTCTAGGTTTACCAAGTGAGTGAGATTAAGGCCACCGCTTTAATGCAAATACCTAACCTGAGCCCCGATATATAATTTTGAACAGACCTTATTATCGTCATCCTTTGTGTAGGATCGATGCACCTTTCAAAAATTGTGTCAGATGTTATCGTGTCCCTTAAGGAAAATCTGCTAATAAAACATCCAAATCAATTTCCTTTCTAAATTAAATATCAAATAATTTCCCAAATTTATATTTTAATAGATTTATATATATATACTAGCTCAGATACCGGCTTCGCCCGGGAATTCACTTGAGGCTGAATGGTGATGGTATTTTTTTGGCAAGGCTTTACATTGCACAATATTTTGACTTTTACACCGTTTAGGGTTAATACCCGTCGTTCTGAGGATTTGTTTTATAATAAAATTTGTAAATTCAGGCTTCCCTTATAACCCCCCCCCCTCTTGCCCGTCCCTAGAAATGTTGGTATGGCTTATTAAAATGAAGACGTTAGTGCTAATACACATACCGAGTTTTATTTAGTTCGGTTTAGTCATTTGTGCCAAATAAAATTGTTCACTTCCGCTATAGGTTTTAGCGTATAACGCCTTTATAATTCGGTATACGACGATATTGTATATAATAAAAGTTTCTCTAAATAACACAATAAACAACTTTTGTTATGTGGATATTTGCCCGAAACCCCAATAGGAAACGAAATATCACTATTTTTTATTTCAGGCCTACCATATAACCCCCACTCCTGCCCGTCCCTAGAAATGTTAGTATGGCTTATTATAAGGAAGGCATTAGTACTACTCACATACCGGGTTTGGTTTAGTTCGGTTGAGTTTTTTGTGCCAAATAAAATTGTTGACTTCCGCAGTAGTTTTTAACGCATTTATACTTCGGTATACGTCAAAAGTGTATATAACAAACGTTACACCAAATAACAAAATAAACAACTTTTGCTATGTGCATAATTGCCGAAAATGCAATAGGGAACGAAATATTGTTATTTTTAACTTCAGCCTTTCCTTAAAAACCCCCACTCCTGTTCGTCTCAGAGAATATTAACATAGCCTAAAGTCTAAGTTGGGTTAGTAGTAATATACATACCAAGTTTCATAATATTCGGTTAAGCCGTTTATGCGTGAAAAGGTAACAAACAAATAAACAAACAAACAAACACACACACACATTGTGAAATTTCGAGAAAAATATCAATGTACAGTCAGAGGTTACAATTTTTTATATATACTAGCTCAGATACCCGGGAATTGATTTAAGGCTGAATGGTGATGGTATTTGTTTTGTCAAGGCTTTAATTTGCACAATATTTTGACATTTACCCGTCCCAGTGTTTAGGCTTAATACCCGTTGTTGGCATTTGTTAATAATAACATTTTTTTTTTTTTTTTTTTTTTTTTTTTATGTAAGTCTTCACTGTCCTCCAAATTGTCATATTTCCCGTCTCTTGTGCATTATGCATAGATTTCAGTTATTAAGAACAAAATATTAACATAGATTTGAATTAATTTTTCCAGGTGAGGTACCTGGTAGTTCGAATTGCAATGAATTGTTAAGCATATCAATTTTTCTACGCAAATTACTTGCTCCACACATTGTTCCTGGAGAAATGTATAAAACAAAAGTTAATCTAAATAACAAAGTAAACAACTTTTGCTATGTGCATGTTTGTCGAAAAACAAATAGACAATGAAATATCGTGAATTTTTATTTCAGGCCTCCCTTATAACCCCCACTCCCGTCCTAACCTAAAACTTTTAATATAGCTTATAATCATGGAAGAATTAATGCTAATTGACAAACTGAGTTTTTTCAAGTTCGGTTTAATCGTTAGCGCCCAATGAAATAGTTGACTTCCGCTTTAGTTTATAGTGTATATCTCGTTTATACTTTGTTAAAAACAAAAATGAATATAACAAAAGTTACTCTAAATAACAAAATAAACAAATTTTGTTATGTGCATGTCTGCTGAAAAAGCAATAGGAAACGAAATATCGCTATTTGTAATTTCAGGCCTCCCTTATAACCCACACTCCTGTTTGTCTTAGAGAATATTATTATAGTCTAAAGTCTAAGTTGGGCTAGTAGTAATATACATACCAAGTTTCATAAAATTCGGTTCAGCCGTATATGCGTGAAAAGGTAACAAACAAACAGACACCAAATAAACAAAATGCAGTTATGGTGTCTATGACATTTGAAACGAAATGTTATTGTGAAATTTCGCGAAAAAAATCAATGTACAGACAGAGGTTACAATTTTATATATATATATATATAGATAATAAATAAATAAATTCTTCTTATTCTGGAACCAATATTATTTATATATTCTTCAAAATTCATGGCAAGGGTCTTCATTAAAAACATTTTTTTTTTTCGGCGAAAACTTTATTTGAAACTGCCCTATATGTTTCGTGGCTTATTTGCTACCTCTTCAGGGGCTATCCCTTTTAAAGGAAAAAAAAAATACAAAAAATGATTAATAACATTAATTTAAAACATCCCTTAATAATTCTTTTTTCTATATATTGTATTACTAGGTGCCTACACATATGATATTATTTATTTCTATTTACATTTCTGAAGTGCTCGTTTTCCCTTTGCATTACTTTGCGATTGCCCTCACAGAGGAGGTAGTTGATACTGTGAGGTTCCCGAGGTAGGTTAAGTCGGCTGACTAAATCGATTATTCACAAGCCACTCTTGAACTCGATTATTTCGCATCATAATTAAAAGTCGATTGATTTAAGATAAACTTTTATAACAAAAAATCAGAAATGAAATACCTCAATCATATATTCTATAACATTATATCTTAAATTAATCGACTTTACCATTATTAACCTGAAGAGGCTGTAACCATCATGTATTCTTATACAAACATTTTAAAGGGTGGTAACCTTTAAGTAACCCGTCCCAATTAATCTAAGTTGCAAAAAGTGACGTTAATAAATACTAATATTAATAATACAAACATTTTATCAGAAATTATAATAATTTAATTTTTTATATAAAAAAATCTAAAAGATCTCATGCCAGCAGTATCTAGGGGTCAGATTGTCATACATCTATATAACCTTCCTGGCAACTGTGGGGTTATAATTCAATGTCAAGTTCACTTTTGTTTCTCTATATTTTTTAGCAGATGTCCCATAAGGGAAATCAGCTATTGCGGTTGTACTCATGACGGAATTTTTGAATTTTTTCTTCAAATGCCCATCGATCCTACCTAGGAGATGACGAAAATAAGGTCCGTTCAAAACTGTATATATATATTATTATATATATATATATATATATATATATATATATATATATATATATATAATATATATAGATATATATATATGCACATATATATATCAATTATCTATCTATTATATTTGTTTGTTACCGCTCTAGCGGTCGCAATTTTTGTGTAATCGTTACCAAACTCGATATTTAGTCGTTTTATGTAATAGGAAAGATCAAGTTCGTTAACGGCTGAAATCGGACCAGGGGGAGGGGGGGGGTTTAAAGGGGGAGAATTTCGAAAATTAGAAATATCTCCGTTACTATTAGTCGGATCGAAAAAGTGTATAGAATTAATCTTATTGAAAATTAAATACACTATAAATGATGTTATATACATTTATTCTCTATCTTGAAAATTAACCGAGATATTTGCATTTTTCAGTTTTCAGCCTTTAGTAAACCCCCACTTCTACTAGTGTTACTTAAATAATGCTCTGTTATATAATAAAAGATATTAATTGAAGCCTAAATACCAAATTATATTTTCATTGAACTTTTACTTTTTGAGATATGCAAATACGTTCTGTTGACCCCACCCCCCGTCTTTTGTTTTTGGATTACTAAATTTTTAAGTGATGAGATAAAAATGATTCTGATTCATTACAAATTACACCCACTAGCTTTAGTAAATTGTTTTCAATAAATTTAATATGTCTTATTCTAATATATTTTATTATTTGTTTGTCTTTCCGGTCTATCTATGCAGCGCTACGAGGTTGGCTTGCCTGTTTGTTTACAATTCAGCCGTATATTGTACATTTACTGAGCATTCACGGTAGTGTTACCTGTATGTATATGTATCTATTGTAAACTTTCTCGTGGGAAATCTGCTTAGTTTACACAGTGACGGACTTTTATTAGTAAAATTAGTATCCTAATCTATAAGTTCATTTATATTTTCCTTGGCTGATATTTTATTGTCAATTATATTAATTTTTTATATTTATCTAAAGTTAAATAGGTCATATTTCCAACTTACCATATTAATTTGACATTATTTGATGGCCGCTGCCCAACATGTTTTAGCCTGAGGGGAGGCTGTATCATGATGAAGGAGTTAATTCCGCTGACGCCACTCGAGGGAAATCAACTGATGAGTTTATGCTCAAGCCAGTGTTATCGTTATCATCTGTTATCAATATATTAAAGAGAACGAATGACAATGTTTCTGAATTTTGATTAAATATCAATTATTTTAGTGCACTTCCTCCGATGAAAGCTCTACCATGACGAGGACAAAGAAACTTGCATGAAGAGTTACAAAGAAAAAAGTCCGTCACGCAGGGGCTGCGTAAACTAAGCAGATTTCCCACGTGAAGTTTTACAATAGTGAAATCTGCCTAATAACAACAGTAGTAGTAAGGAATCTTTAAACCTATTCACGAGGGACGAACAGTTACCGAAACGGCCCGTACTAGCTCTCGGCGGAGAATCCCGAACGTAGCCGACTCCTGCCGACCACACACTTGCATACAAATGCAAATATCTCGGTTAATATTCCAGATACAGAATAAATGTATGGAACAATATTTATAGTAAATTTAATTTGCAATAAGATTTAGTTTATACAATTTTTCGATCTGACGCATAATAACGGAGATATTTCGAATTTTCCTCCGCTGTAAACCCCCCTCCCACTAGTCCGATTTCAGCCATTAACGAACTTGATCTTTCTTTTTATGTAAAACGCTTAAATATGAATCTTGGTAACGATCAAACAAATATTGCGACCGCTAGAGCATTAACAGACATATATATATATATATATATATATATTTATATATTTATATATATTTATATATATATATAATTTTGAACGGACCTCATTTTCGTCATCTCCTGGGTAGGATCGATGGACATTTTGAAGAAATTTCTCAAAACTCGCGCCAAGAGTACGACCTCAATCGCTGATTTCCTTGAAGGGAAATCCGCTAAAAATATTCCGGTACAATAACGTAACTGGAATTTCCCAGACAGTAAATCACCCCGTCCAACAGGTGCATTTTTCAAAATAACTATCAGAGAGAAGAACGAAATTGCAAAGAAATTCTCATTTCACTCCGAAGTATTAGAAAGGAGTCTTGGATTAGAGATAGCACTGGCAACTGGTGACTAGCCTCACTACGGTAGTAATATCCTTTTTTGTATCCATTATATATATATATATACATATATATATATATCAATATATATATATAGAAATATATCTATATATAGATATATATATATAAGTATTGGCTAGTCATTTTACGTCTCGGAGAATGTTAGCCATTTATGTTAAAGCCTTAACCTCAATTACACATGGCAAACTTAAAGTTGCGAGTTAGATTAACGTCTGGGCAATAGGAACTTATTTAGTGACAAACTCATTAAATAGAATCCTAGCAAGAAAAGAGTCGTAACCTGTAGATAACCCATCCAAATCAATAGCAGCAAAATGTGGGCATTAATAATAAGAATCCCCGTTAACCAAGAAGGACCTAGAATGAGTTGTGCCCAGTATATCCGGGGAGGGGAGAGAGGGCAGTGGTCACTACCAATGGCCTATGGACGGGCTGCGGACTAACTGGACCCGGAAATTCTTCTAGCGCACTCTGGTAGCAAGACGGTGATCCAACTGTCCCCCTCCCACTCAAGTGCAGAGTGCTATCAGCCTGCCGATATGCCTTCCCTATCAGCTGTATGGTCCTCCATCTCCCTAGGGGTGGGAGATAGGAGCAGCTGGGAGATAGCTGGAAAAGGGAGATGCCAACAACTATAGCTCCCATCACTCACCAAACATAGCCTCCTTACTGATAAGCTCCTTCTCATGGAGGCAACTCCCATTCTCTCTCTCTCTCTCTCTCTCTCTCTCTCTCTCTCTCTCTCTCTATATATATATATATATATATATATATATATATATATATATATCCTCCCGCCTTCCTTTTTGAAGAAAAGAAAGAAAAGAGACAATGTAGTCAGAAGTTGTGCCAAAGGAATATTAAATATCCCATCGGAGACTCCTTAAAGCATATTTATTCTTTATGTTTTTTTACAGCATTTAAATATATGTTCTGCAATCAAGCGAGACTGTAATCCATATGTGCTGTTAACCAGAAACCGGCTCTGAAATAACAGATTGTTCGTCTTCACTCAAGTTCCGTGATGATGAAAATGATAATTCAGGAAAACTCAGTCAGGAGTTTTCGACTAGAAATTTCCTTCGATGACTGGAGCCTCCTACCTGTTAAAGGGAAAGGCGTCGAAACTTTTGATGAATGGACAAATATAGTCTTTCCTCTTCTCAATAGAGTAGAACAATAAAAATGAATACCAGCCTAGAGCCAGTCCGCTCTGTCACAGGAAGGAGCTTAGGAACAACCATCTGTCATCATTGCAGCGAGACCGAAACACCCCGCATGTTGTAGGTTCCTGCCAATAGGGCGAGCAAATGCACATTTCCCGGCATCATAAGGTACGTTCAGGTATTGCAAAACTTTTGAGAACGTAGCACCCAGAGAGGGAAATATATGAGGAAGTCGGCTGTAGTTCATCTGATGGGTCCATTAGAAAAGCCGATATTGTTGCCATTTCACGAAAAGAAGGCAAGGGTATTATTATTGACCCGACACACACTGGAGCGAGCCTTCAGTAATGTTGGACATTGGGGGAAAAATAAAAGTTTTAATTTGGGATTTTGATTGTATTGTTAGTACCACATAAACCCTTTTCAATTGAGCAGATTGATTTTTAGCCATATTATTGCAATGGTTTTTACATAATGCCTGGTTATAATTGCTATTTTAAAAAAATACTTTGTTCATTAAATTCGTCGTGAACTATTATTTAATTTTATAAATTATTTTTTATTAAAGTACAAATTAATGGTATTATATCAAATAAAAAAATTTAACAAAAGTTTTTTAAAATTCCTCTATTTTTTTTTTTTTTTTTTTTTTTTTACATCGAGCTGAAAGTAATTTTATTTAATTGAATTCTCAAATCGCTTGTATTTGCTTGAAAAAATACCACTTGACATTCTTTTAGGAGTATATTGTCTTATTTAGAACGTCGTCAGATTTTGCCTAAACTTGCCTATTCATTAAATAATTACTTTTAGTGTAAACACTTTCGTTGCGTACTCTTTTTCACTATCTTGATTATTAACCGAGATACAACATAAGCATTTTTTTAGTTTTCGGCCTTCAGTAAACTCCCAATCCTTTTCATGTCAGCTTTTGTATCATGAAGCACACTATTTGAAGCTTATATGGCAAATATTTTTCTCATT
The DNA here is from genome assembly GCA_019009955.1 of Riptortus pedestris. Lineage (NCBI taxonomy): Eukaryota > Metazoa > Arthropoda > Insecta > Hemiptera > Alydidae > Riptortus > Riptortus pedestris. The sequence goes on from CM032229.1 coordinate 2,482,867, forward strand.
GAATTTTTACTTTTTTGAGATAAATGCAAATGCGTGGCGCATGATTAAAATCTGCTTACCTAACGCAGCCCCTGCGTTGCGGGCTTGTTTCCTGTGCCAAAGCTTGTAAACGTAGAGCCCTTAACAAAAGAGATAAAGAATAGAAAGAGCAGATAACAGTTATCAGTGCTGGCCTGGCTCCACATGTGACTTCATCAGTGCGTCAATTCTAGGAAAATCTACTTAGCGTTCACAGACTTCTTAAATTTCAGAGAATCCAGAGAGTCTTGAGATAGTGCTTAGTCGGTGATATCTTAGATGTAAGAAAATGTGGAGGGATAATGGGTGTTGTTTGCTTCGGGGATGATAAGGCTCCCATATTTCATCCCTTCCTTCATCAGATAATGGGTGTTGTTTGCTTCGGGGATGATAAGGCTCCCATATTTTATCCTTCCTTCATCAGATAATGGGTGTTGTTTGCTTCGGGGATGATAAGGCTCCCATATTTTATCCCTTCCTTCATCAGATAATGGGTGTTGTTTGCTTCGGGGATGATAAGGCTCCCATATTTTATCCCTTTCTTCATCAGATAATGGGTGTTGTTTGCTTCGGGGATGATAAGGCTCCCATATTTTATCCCTTCCTTCATCAGATAATGGGTGTTGTTTGCTTCGGGGATGATAAGGCTCCCATATTTTATCCCTTCCTTCATCAGATAATGGGTGTTGTTTGCTTCGGGGATGATAAGGCTCCCATATTTTATCCCTTCCTTCATCAGATAATGGGTGTTGTTTGCTTCGGGGATGATAAGGCTCCCATATTTTATCCCTTCCTTCATCAGATAATGGGTGTTGTTTGCTTCGGGGATGATAAGGCTCCCATATTTTATCCCTTCCTTCATCAGATAATGGGTGTTGTTTGCTTCGGGGATGATAAGGCTCCCATATTTTATCCCTTCCTTCATCAGATAATGGGTGTTGTTTGCTTCGGGGATGATGTGGCTTCCATCTTTCATCCCTTCCTTCATCCCTAATCCATTCATCAGATAATGGGTGTTGTTTGCTTCGGGGATGATGTGGCTTCCATCTTTCATCCCTTCCTCCATCCTTAATCCGTTCATCAGATAATGGGTGTTGTTTGCTTCGGGGATGATGTGGCTTCCATCTTTCATCCCTTCCTCCATCCTTAATCCATTCATCAGATAATGGGTGTTGTTTGCTTCGGGGATGATGTGGCTTCCATCTTTCATCCCTTCCTCCATCCTTAATCCGTTCATCAGATAATGGGTGTTGTTTGCTTCGGGGATGATGTGGCTTCCATCTTTCATCCCTTCCTCCATCCTTAATCCGTTCATCAGATAATGGGTGTTGTTTGCTTCGGGGATGATGTGGCTTCCATCTTTCATCCCTTCCTCCATCCTTAATCCGTTCATCAGATAATGGGTGTTGTTTGCTTCGGGGATGATGTGGCTTCCATCTTTCATCCCTTCCTCCATCCTTAATCCATTCATCAGATAATGGGTGTTGTTTGCTTCGGGGATGATGTGGCTTCCATCTTTCATCCCTTCCTCCATCCTTAATCCGTTCACCAGATAATGGGTGTTGTTTGCTTCGGGGGAATGATAGGCTCCCATATTTCATCCTTTCTTCCATCCCTAATCCATTCAAACAGATAATGGGTGTTGTTTGCTTCGGGGATGATAAGGCTCCCATATTTCATCCCTTCCTTCATCCCTAATCCCTTCAACAGATCCTTACTACAGTCAAATCTTAGTCCTTAATAGTATTTTTGCCTATATAATAACGCTGTGCGAAACCGTCCTTTCATTCGCCCATTAAATAGTAAAAAGTCCGTCACGCAGGGGCTGCGTAAACTAAGCAGATTTCCCACGTGAAGTTTTACAATAGAGAAATTTGCATACTGCTAAAACTTAACACCACCTGGAGTCAATACAAAATTTTAATAGATCAAATTTTGGTACTCCAATACCTACAGGAGGGGGGGGTCAAAAGAAGGTATTTGCATTTATCAAAGCAAAAGATTACACGAGTCTAAACAGTTTCACGAGAGCCCACAGTTACGGAAACGACAGAAATCTTACAACGAGAACCGTCTATAGCCGATCTCACCTCTCCCGTTACCCACACACACCTAATAAAAATGCAAATATCTCGGTTAATATTCAAGATAGTGAATAAATGTATATAACAATATTTATAGCACATTTAATTTTCAATAAGATTGGTTCTATACACTTTTTCGATCCGACGTATGGTAACGGAGATATAACGAATTTTCGAAACTCCTCCTCTAAACGCCCATCGCACTGGTCCGATTTTAGTCATTAACGAACTTGATCTTACTTTTTACATAATACATAAAACGGTTAAGTATCGAGTTTTGTTAACGATCAAACAAAAATTGCGACCACTAGAGCGTTAAAAGACACACACATACACACTCATATATATATATATATATATATATATATATATATATATATATATATATATATATATATATATAATTTTTAAAGGACTTCATTTTTGTCATCTACTAGGTAGGATCGATGGACATTTGAGGAAAATGTCGAAAATCGCGTCATGAGTACGACTTCGATAGGTGATTTACCTTATGGGAAATCTGCTAATAAAAATTGGAAATGATATTTATCATATATGGGATATATTATATAGCAATTTCTATTCCGCCCTTTATAAAATGTTACTTATTTTTGCCTCCAACGCCCTTTGAGCATTGTAGCTTCATTGCTTTGGAAAACAGTCTTGAATACTAACATCAGAAAATTATCTACTATCAACCCAGTTTTGTGGTTATTCCATTTATAATCCTCACAACTCAGAGCCTTGACAGCAAGGGACAGCCCTTGTCCAAATCATCAAAAGCGTTATGTACCAATGTTCCCTACTTCTCAATGCACACATCGGGTGTTACAGGCACAGGCGTTCGGGCCACAGGAATCGCCCAGGCACTAGCCTGTTACCTCGCCACTTGAACCATAGTCTCCTAGACACCCTAGTCGCCCTCGTTGCTACTAAGATCCCCCCCCCTACAGTTTCAACAGTAATTAGGTTAAATGGAAGTTGCAAACTCAAACTCTGAACTACCATAACTCTGATAAACTGAGCAACTACTCCTTGCATTAGCGGCACAAGTTTGCTACCTTTAAACAGGGCATAAATTACTCCGCTCACTGATCTTGTTCCGCTGCATTTTGGACCTGGAGCGCTATTTTTAGCTGAATCCCTTAAAACGAAGCAGATATTGAGATCCTACTCATGACGCGATTTTCGAAGAATTTCCTCAAACGGCCATCGATCCTTGGAGATCACGAAAATGAGGTCCATTCAAAATTATGTGTCTGTATATATATATATATATATATATATATATATATATATATATATATATATATATATATATATGTCTGTTAGCGCTCTAGCGGCCGTAATGGTTATTTAACCGCTCCCAAACTGGATATTTAGACGTTTTATGTAAAAATAAAGATCAAGTTCGTTAACGACTGAAATTGGACAGTGAGGGGATGCGGGTTTACGGGGGAGGGGATTTCCATATATTCTCTATTTCTAAGCCCAAATTCGATATGTAGCAGTGGGGGTTTATTGTAATATTAAAACAAAAAAATGCTAATAGTTCGCATAATAATATTTGAGATAGAAGAAAATATACATATAAACAATTGTAGAGCACAAATAGTTCAACATGATTGATTCTATAACGTTTTTCCAAATATTATGATTTTTATTGATAAATGAAAAAGTAAATTATCGAGTATGGTATAGATGAAATAAACATTTTTGAGCCAATATCATAAAATCAGAAAATTATAAATACAAATATCTCGGTTTATATTCAAATAAAAGAAAAGTCTGTATAATAACATTTACTTATAGGAAATTACATTTTCTATTTGATTGTTTTATTACGAGTTCTTCACCCTACTCATAATAGCGGGTATTTCAAATTTTTGAAATTCTTTCCTCTTTGCCCCACCCATTCCATAGGCTGAATTTCACACTTTAACGAACTTGATCTTGGGTTCTACATAAATAATTAAAATAACGAGTTTGGTAACTATTAAATTCCGACCACTAGAGCATTGACAGACCAGTGTGTGTGTATCTATCTATCTCTCTGTCTCTGTCTCTGTGTCTCTCTCTCTCTCTCTCTCTCTCTCTCTCTCTCTCTCTCTCTCTCTCTCTCTCTCTCTCTCTCTCTCTCTCTCTCTCTCTCTCTCTCTCTCTCTCTCTCTCTGTCTCTCTCTCTCTCTCTCTCTCTCTCTCTCTCTCTCTCTCTCTATATATATATATATATATATATATATATATATATATATATATATATATTTTATTTTATTTGTTTCCTTCCTATAGTAACCCTATAAGAAGGCCGTTTATTAGTTTCTGCATGTCCCATGCAAGTAAGCATATCACATGCATTTGTAGTGTTACAATTAATTTATACATAAATAATTTAAAAGTATGACACACATATATATATATATATATATATATATAAAGAATTAACAATAACAACGTTAAAAGTAAAGTAAAAACATATAAAGAGAAAATTATTAATCTTAAAAAGAAAAAAAAAAGAAAAGAAATAATGATTATCCTATAAATATTTTTATTGTAGTTAAATCAGCTATAATAAGTATTCAACCGATTAATTGCATCAAAAGCATGTTCTGCAAATAATTTAAAAGCATTATTATATTTTAAAAATATCTTGTCTTCTTCTATCGGAAATTTGCCTTTTTTTTGTTCAATGTCTTGTTTTAGTTTTTGTCGTTCGTTAGTCAGTAGTCTGCAATCGTGTATTAAGTGTTGACTTGTTTGTGGAGTTGAGTAATCACAGGGGCAAGTACTGTTGTCTTTAATGTTAAATCGTTGGTAGTAAGAATTTAGTGAACCATGTCCTGTTACTAATTGTGTAATATAAAAGTCGGTTTGTATGTTTTTGCTGTTGAAATATGTGCTAATGTTTGGAATGAAAAGTTTTAAATGCTGTCCTTTAAAGGACAATATATATATATATATATATATATATATATATATATATATATATATATATATATATATATAGAGAGAGAGAGAGAGAGAGAGAGAGAGAGGGAGAGAGAGTAAATTTTGGCAGGACCTCATTTTCGTCATCTGGGATCGGGGAACATCAGGAACATTTGAAAAAAAATCATTGAAAATCGGGTCAAAATACCAAATATTATTTTAAACAAATCTTCAATATACAAGAAAAATGCCACCTACTTCTTTATTGAACTATATTCTTAAGAGAAGAAGAGTGTTCAGCTCTACTTAGCTGCTCTTAGAAACATTTTATGTTTGCAATTCCATGGATGGATTAACCTTTTTTGATCCATAAGCATTCTTAACAGTATCAGAACTGTACCATACGATGCCGTCACCTGCTCTTCTTAGTCGACTTCGTTCTTTATGGCAAACTATCTATTTATGCAATACTCATAACGCCATATTGACAAATATTTTAAGAATAAACATTAATTCTATCTGACAGAGAATAATTAGTTCGGCTTCATTTTAAGTTTATTTAACCTTATACACTCAAGAGGGCTTATTGGATAGCATACCTAGTATATGTACATAATGCATATATTAATTTATTAATACAACAAGCCAAGAGCGAATTCTAAAAATATAAAAAAGATTTAGTTACTATACTTGTCATAATAAATTTTTGTTAAGAACAAACACGTATCACAAAATCGAGGGTGCTTATGATGTTGTGTACAATTATCTGGTTTTGCTAAAAAACACACTTCATATTTAAATATGGAACGTTAATATAAGCCATTGTTTCTACATTTGGAAAACAATTCTACATAAATAAAATTCTTGAAGTATATTCGTTATTTAACACAATCAACATTGCTCACTGAGATTTCCTACAAAGCAATTATGTTTTTCATTCAAATTCGGCTCTGATGGACTTTGATTGTTCAGGTATTGTTTTGTATTAAATTAACCCTAGTATTACCGACCTCTCCCAGGTCGCATGGATTACCAAGGGGGGGGGCTCCTCGAGCCCACAACCTTAAAAACCTTTTATTTTGGTTCTATAATTTTTTTAAAAAATTTATTTCTATTGGATTATGTTTAATGAACGTTTCTTATGGCACCTGTGAAAAAAAAATTAAATACAAAAATAAAAATAAATTAAAAAAAAAAGTTCGGATGGGGAAAAAAGGATGACTTTAAATTAAATGTAATTTTATTCTACGGGAGGAACATATCTAAACATTGTTAGAATAAAAAGTTATCTATATCTAAGTTATTATAACATTATAATAGAATAATAATTTAAGAAAATATAATTATCAGATTCGTAATGCAATTATCGGTGCTTTTGCACAATAATTTTTTTTCCGAGTGTTTATCCAGGATGCAGCATGGACTAACTGTTCCCCTAGTTGGGAACAACCTAGAAAATCTTCTCTTTTCTAAAAAAGTACCTATCAGGAGCAATAATTATAACCATCTCAGTAATATATTTTTATATGAAAAAAAATTATATGGGGAGAATATATATATATTTTTTTTTTTTGAGAAAAAAAAAAACTTGAGAAGGTTTGTGTATGTTAAAATTACATCATAGTAATTATTATTTGAGCAATATAATTAATAACACTTGAATTACTAGTTAAAAGTAGTATTAAATATCAGTGGGCTCGAGGAGCCCCCCCCTTGGTACTTAAGTGTATAACTACCCCTTGCATTACCAAGGGGGGGGGGGCTCCTCGAGCCCATACGTCAAAAAAAAATTTTTTTCTCAACATAGAAATTTTTTTATTTAATTTTATTGTTATGCCCTCACTCTAGGATGTTTTTCTGAGGAATACATAAAATATCCCGTTAAAATTGGGTGATAGGGAACAAAAACAAAAAGTTGTGGGCTCGAGGAGCCCCCTCCCCTTGGTAGTTCTAGGGTTAAGTTTTAATTTCCTTAAAATATACATAAATCTTGATTTATTCACATAGCAATTGTTACAAATACTGCAACAAACACCTAACGATATAAATAAACAAATCCCATTCATCCAATAAGTGTTTAACAATATTTAAAATAAATCGCTCACTCCATTTACAAACTTCATCTGCTTCAATTATATTGACAATACTTATGTTCTTCAGTTTTAAGTTGCCATCGCAAGGGTTCTTAATTGACAATAATAATGAAATAATATAAAGTTAATTCAAAGAGGAAACAGTTTTTACAACGTTCTAAATGATTCAAATTCATTACATTTCATTAAAAAAATTATTAATTAAAACTTTTTGTTCTGTTTTCTGCTGACTGGTGCAGAAGCACTGTAGACACTAGTGCAATAAGACTTGATTGTTTGTTGACAACAGTAATCCCAATATGTTTATGACAGTTATCCCAAAGCCCACGTTTCACACAGTATCGGCACGACGAAGGCAACATCTTGCATTCAGTTTTTTATTACCCAAAGAGCAGGCAGTCTTTCTTATTAGCCAGAGTTTGAAAACCATCGAATTTGTAATCTCCATTTCTCCCACAGTGGTCTTTACCAGCATTTTTCCAAACCCCCCCCCTTGTAAATTCCTCGATTTTCTTAGGTTATCTTCACCTAGACGCGCGGCGCTAAAATGGTTAATAAACGTTCCAACTCTTGGGATTTCACTAAAAGTCATTATTTCAATAAACAATTCTATAATTGTTTATGTGTCTTTATTTCCAGCATACATTTCCTGTCTATACAGAATGAGAGATTGCTAATTAAGAAATATGTTTAATTCAAGCAGTTGGAGCACGTTGGGCTTTAAACACTATTTATTAGTTGCTAGAATATTAAATTTAAAAACCAAATAAAGTACAGGAAATGTTTAGAAACGTACCTGTTTTGAGTGGAAATGTGTTCTGAATATGGTTTACAATATTGTTTCGTTAGCTGTAAGTATATTCGAAATTCCTAATTAAGTAAATGATTTTCCGTAATAATTAATTAAGGCAGACAAATTGGGATGTCGATATGAGTTGTCTTGTCAAATGTAAGCCCGTAAGATACTGCGATCTTTTCAGTGTTGAGAGCGATAGCTAGCGAGTGCATGACGCCCGGAGTTAAACTGGCTTGTTGAGGAGGTTGGGGTTGAATTGGCCGATGTTTGCCGACGAGTTGCGGAAACAGCCGAGACTATGCCCTCTCTCTCTCGTGCAGTTTATCTTCATTTGTGCTAATGTGCTTCCCTGACTAATGCCTTCCTCCCTCCTTCTAATTTACAGTTGGCCCGTCTTGTTTTTATCTCCAGCACAAACGGCTCTTCTATTCAATCCCGCTTTCTCCGGCTCAGCTGTTAAATAGTAAATAATTGAACGAATTATCACACGTACGCCATTATACAAACAACATGGCAGAATAATGTATGTCGGGCAGGGACGGCGAAAACTAAACAGATTACACACCTGCCACTGCTCAATGCGGTGAACTTATTATATGTTTTTATTAGTGACAAGTTTTTATTTCTTTAACATGTACTCACAATCGCAACCTGATATAACTAAAACATGCACTCTTTTCATTTATGCAAAATAAATTCACAATCACATAACTGCTAGAACTAAAGGTACTTGTGTATTATATCCACCACATTTTAGTTCCACTACTTCCACGCTAGAATGCGCTACTGAAGTGCGACGCTAGCTCTCCCAGGCTAATGAGGTTATCTTTTGTCATAGTTGCGTTTGCTGTTTAGAGTTTCTTAGTCCTTTAAAAATGCCTCTTTGGGATTTGCCAACGACTGAAGAAGACGCTGTTAAATATTTACATGAGAGGGATATTTTGGCTATCAGAAGAAAGTGTTCTACATCACATTATATGAAACTTTATAGTGGAAAAAAAAGTCTTTTTTGGAAGTGTAATGTAAGAAAGTGTGGTGAGCAAGTCGGCGTTCGGATTGGCACTTGGTTAGAAGAAAGTAAAATTCCATTTTGTAATGCATTGAAGTTCATTTACTGCTGGTGCGAAGAATTGACATCTGTAAATTTTTGCAAAAAACAACTCAAAATTTCCAATAAGACTGCTATTGATTGCAACAGTTACATGAGGGAGTTATGTCCTTAGATATGAAGAACAGTATTTCCACACATTTCCCGCCTAAATGTGAATAAAATGTTTTATTTTTAAAAATTGTGTTTTCTTTTATTTATCATTATAATTCCGTAGAAGGTTATAAGGTAAGTATAACCTCCCTTGCGGGCGATGAATCGTACTACTTAAAACAGTACCGCACTCTAGCGTGGAACTAGTGGAACTAAAATGTGGTGGATATAATACACAAGTACCGAACTAAAACCTAACCTCATTTAACAAGCTAACACTTTATACAATCACACAACATATTATATATTTCTAAATAAATATCCGATGAGAAGAAGTGGACTATCTTGAAAACTGACAACAATAAATTGCTAATAACTAGCCTTATTTCAGAGAACGAAAAAAATGTGTATAAGAACAATTGAGGAGGTCTATGTAAAAAGGGCTGATAACTGAAAACCTGGTAATGAGATATTGTGAGTGCAATATTTCACTTGAATATATCGTTTAACCTGAAACTTGTGCAGCTTGAACTTCCAGTAAAGAAATTATGTTCAATTTTTGGCGATCTAATTTATGATGAAATCAAAAAAAAAATCTTTAAAAATATTAAATAAACTCCTTACACACGCCCTTTTTCGAGAGATGGCTGGTAGCCATGTTTTCCATAAACCCATTTTACATAGATCGTATGTATTTTCATACACCCTTCTTGCATTGTGTAGACATTGCTAAGTAAGATCTGATTATATTGAATAAGAACTAAAATAAAAACACATCTGCAGCTATATGTAGAAAGTTAGTATTTTAATTAAATAGTACTGTATAGGAAACGTTATTGAATGTGATCCTCTTTTCTCAGTGAAATTACTACCAGGAAGTTCTTTTCCCTGAATGACACGAAGGCGTTTTTCAAGAATTTGGTAAAGGCTGAGTAAATATTTGCGACAAACATTAATAGGAGGAGTTCCGCTACATTTTCCTGAAGTTGCACAGTAAGCCTCTGTGTTTTTATGTTGGTGCACAGTGAGTGGAAGGTATCTTGCAAGAAGTGTGCCTTGTATCTTATCACAACTTCAAAAATGATCGAACAAACTCTCTTGCTCATTGGGAGTAACATTAACTGGACAGGTTTGTTTACAACAGTTCAATATCGAAATAAAGTTCCTACTATATACCCTACCTTTTGTTGAAGTATACGATTCATCCGAATATCGTTTATTCTTGTTTATTCTTATAGTTTTTGCGATCTTGAAAAAATTCATTTTTACTTTTTTTCTTCGAAGTTTTGAATATATGTTCATCACTTATAACTTCTTCCAAATTGCTCATTTTTAAAAATACAACCTCACAATTTCCCCGGCACTAAATATAGATTGTTTACGAATCACAATAGCAGAAAGCAGGCTAAACAGCAGCTGATTCAAACAGGTGGCACAAAGCAAAGATATATAAACACGCAATTACGTACAGTTATAAAAGAGGCCAAATTAATCTAAACCCGCATCTCCGCCTTTTTACATAAACCTCCTCAATTGTAAAGCAGCAATAGCCTAAAAAGATTGGTTCTATAATATTTTTTGACCCAACCCATTCCCACGGAGATATTAAGCATTTTTTAGCAGATTTCACCATTATCCATCTATCCTACTCAGAAGATGACGACACTAAGGTCCGTTCAAAACTACATATTTATGTATTTGTCTGTAAACAATCAAGCGGTCGCTTTTGATTGATCGGTACTAACTTCAAATCTTCTAAATTTAAAAGCTAATGGGGGTGCAGATTTGAAAATTCAAAATATCTCCATTATAATGTGTCAGATTGAAAAATCGTATAGAACCAACCTGATTGGGAATTTACTTCTCCAAAAATGTTGTTATATATAATTAATTTATCTAATGAAAGTCTTTTTAAATATTAACTACTTGTATTTTATGATTTTCAGCCTTCAATAACTCCTACTCCTTATTCGTGCAGTATTAAAAAACAGTTGTTAAATAAAGAACTACTTTATTGGAAGCGTAAATAACAAATATTGTTTGTTTCCAACAGACCTATATTATGTAAGATACCTGTAAACAAGCAGTTTTTTTTTCTTTTTTCTCCTCATAGTAACCCTGTGAGGAGTTATTTATTGGAATACATGTTCCATTGCCACATGGCATACTATATGCATTTTTATGTTTAAATACATCATTGTTTTACAATATATATTTGTTTATCAACTGTTTACTCAAATATTACATTCAAGAAATAAAAAAAAAATAAATAAAACACAATATTGAAATAAGTATGGTAATTACAAACAAAATTAATAAATGAAATGATAAGTAAATAAATACAATAAGAACAAAAACATATCAATTAAAGTTAAACTTAACGATGTTTAATTTGCGAGTCTATGAGTCTACGTTGTAAATATATTGAATTATGATTCCCATTCGTCACAATCAACTTTACATTCTAATGTATTTTTGCTACATCCATATCTATACTTTTGATAAGCTTTATAAATTCTTTATTATATTTGTTAAATATAATATGAGGTGGTTATGGCCTATTACGTCCTTTTAAAATTATGTTCATTATTAAATTTGATCTATTAGCAGATTTCCCTTAAGGGATATCAGCTATTGAGGTCGTACTCATGACGCGAGTTCCGAAAATTTTCTACGAGATGTTTCGAACATTTCTAGGGACGGGCAGGAGTGGGGTTTATAAGGGAAGCCTGAATTTAAAAATAGCAGTATTTCCTTTTCTATTCGTTTTTCGGCAAATATAAACATAACAAAAGTTGTTTACTTTGTTATTTAGATTAATTTCTTTTTTTTATACATTTTTCCAGGAACAATGTGTGGAGCAAGTAATTTGCGTAGAAATATTGATATGCTCAACAGTTCATTCCAATTTGATTTATGAGGTACCTCACCTGGAAAAATTAATTTAAATCTATGTTAATATTTTGTCCTTAATAACTGAAATCTATACATAATGCACAGGAGACGGGAAATATGGCAATTTGGAGGACAGTGAAGACTTACATAAAAAATTAATTTTATTAATAACAAATGCCAACAACGGGTATTAACCCTAAACACTGGGTACCTTGGCTAGTATATATATATATATATATATATATATATATATATATATATATACATATTTGTCTGTTACCGCTCTAGCGGTCGCAATTTGTATTTGATCGTTACTAAACTCGTACTTAATCGTTTTATGTAAAAAGGAAGATCAAGTTCCTGAAATCGGACCAGTGGAAGGGGGGGGGTTAGAGGGGGGATTTTTGAAAATTCAAAATATCTCCGTTATTATGCGTCGGATCGAAAAATTATATATATGTAGAATCAATCTTATTGCAAATTAAATTTACTATAAATATTGTTCTATACATTTATTCTGTATCTTGAATATTAACCGAGATATTTGCATTTGTATTCTGTATGTGGTCGGCAGGAGTCGGCTGTTCGGGACTTTTCGCCGAGAGCTCTGGCGGCCTTTTCCGCAACTGTTCGTCCCTCCTGCATAGGTTTAGGGATCCCTTACTATTACAGTTGTTATTGGGCAGATTTCTCTATTGTAAAACTTCACGTGGGAAATCTGCTTAGTTTACGCAGCCCCTGCGTGACGGACTTTTGTTATTTTGACTAAATGTTGTGCAGTCATAAAGTATATGGAAAAACGTTTGTGTTGTCTGTAAGTCGCAAGTACATTTGTCAGTGTCTTGAATTTTAAATCTTGATGTTAAATAATGCCCTGTCTGTCCATGTTCTGTTAGAAATTGTGTGCATTTGTGATGGTGACTCATAATTGTGTTGTAGTTGTTGTGAGTTATATTTGGTATGTATTGATGTAAGCTGTAAGATTTGTTACATGTCGTCCATTCTCTGTTCCACTTATGCATTGTGTCGGTACGTAAGTCTTTTTTAATGTATGAGAGTGGTTCCAAATCGAATTCTGGGTTTATGTTGGTATCCTGGGCTGCTTCCTTTGCTAACGTGTCGGCTTGTTCGTTTCCAATATTTCCTGAGTGGGCTTTTACCCATTCTATGTGTATGTGTAGGTTTAAGTGTATAATTTCTAGAATATGTTGTCTAATGTTTTCTGTGATCGGGTCGTGTATAGTAGGGTTGCGTATTGAGTAAATGAGAGTCGTGTTGTCTGTGTGTATGGTCGTATATTTTTGTAGGTTATATGACGATTTTATAATATATTCGGTAGCTTTTAAAACAGCGTATTTCTTTGCTTGATTATTGGAGCATCTAGCATCAAGACGGTATTAGTATTTTAGAATATGTCCACTTGTAGCCTCAACAATCAATGCTGCTCCAGGCGTGTTGATTTCAGTATTACTTCCGTCAGTAAATATGTGGGATGTCATAATGTTTTCAGTCCATGGCTCGTCCAAATGTGATGTTACTTTCGCCAATAGTGCCGGGTGTAGCCATTGTGAGCAGTCAATGTATTTATCTATTGTAATATTCATTATGTCTTTGTAGTTGGTTCGTTGTTTTTTTATGTTTTACAGAGTCGTCAGCTCTTCTGCTTTATATTCTGCTGGAATTATAGCTGCTAAAACACAACTGGCCTCGTAAGAAATAGTTCTATAACCTTTCGCAGTTTTAATACCTATGAGTAGTTGTAGTCTATGAAATTTCTTCAAGTTCATTTTTCTGGGTAGAGCATAATGCCATACTGAAATACCGAAGAACATATTAGGGACAATTGGACCTTCATAAATAGTTTTGAGGCATTCTGATTTCATACCCCAGGTTGTTCTTGTAGCGATACTTAACGTGTTAATGAGTTTTGAAACTTTAGTGTATGTATTGTTGCGAAAATTAAATACATGAATAATCCTTCAGAGACAGAGAGTCGCGTATTTGGAAAGTGTGACGTAGATCAAAGAAGCCGATAGAATGTCCTAGGTCCTACCAGTACCTTCCAGCCAGACGTCGAGGGGTCCAGACAATTCCCCTTTGATGTATGCCGACAAGCTATATAAAGAAGGGCCTGCCGCGAGCGAGTCAGTTTTATGCTCAGCGATCTTGATGGTCACATCAGTGCTACAGTGCGACTTAGTGCAGCGCGGTAAAGTGTTTTTAGAAGAAGAACAGTGTTGTGCCGTGACTGTAAGTAACAGTTTAGTGCCGTGTTTAAGACAGTGCAGTGCCGCGAAGTAAAGGACAGTGCCGTCTTGTTGTGAATTTCAGTGACCGTGAGTGAATTGTTGGACTGTGTAATCTGAAGAACAGTAACGCTATCAGTGTATACTGTAAGTAGTAATTAAGAATAATTACCAAGTGTATTGTGCATTGTGAAATAAATTGTGCAGTGATAAAAACTGTGAAACTTGCGAGTATTTAATTTTGCAATCCAAAAGAACTCTTATTAAAAAGGTTTATTACTGGTTTTGGTAATAAAAACGTAACAATATTGTCAGTGTGTCTATTCCAATTTAGTTTTCGGTCCATGAGAATGCCTAAGTATTTGATTATGTCAGTTTGTTCTAGTGAAAACAATCAAGCAGCTTGATGACGTCATAAACTAAGATACACCATACTCAAGGTTTAACCGTTTCAATCAACTATAAAGTTCATATTCGTTAGTGGCTGAAATAGGACGAGAAATAGAGGGGGCTTAGAGTGAGGGGGGGCGAAAATTAAGTTACGTTATCTTCTGAAATAAAGAATATATGGCAAAATTAGAACACTGTTTACGGCGGCCCTGCGTGACGGAGCCGTTTCCCGTTTCCCCTTGCCCGATTTCAACCGGAAACGAACATTTTACATGAAAATGAAATTACTTGTATTTAGTGTTTGGAAACGATCAAACATATATATACGCGCACACGCACACACACACGCACACACGTATACACACGTTTTCAGATATCAACGAAATTACCCGATATGACTTCCATTGAACCCATTGTCTACTTTTGTCTTGAAGTCTGTACCTTGAATATTTTCCAAGAAGGACTACTCATAGAATGTTAGCATTTCATATATAGAAGGTGAAGAATCAATTTCAATCATAGAGGTGCAGTACACACATTTCATAAGGCTAAGATTGCAATTCTTTATTGGTCAGTTTTTTTTGAAGTGAAAACTTCTTTAGGCACGTTGTGCACCCCGTAAGGAAGCATTTGCGGGAGAGGAAAAAAGTATGAAATCGCGACACCGCCACCACCACCGCTAGTACTCAACTCAAAGCTAAAGGAGCTTCTTTTCTTCATAACTCCTGAACCAAATTAGCTAGAGTTTTCGTTCGCATACCATTTTAAAGAAGAGAAAACCAGCATCATTTCGTTTACAGATACTATACATCTACCATTTTTACTTTCATAGATATTTTAATCCGAAGTTTAAATAAATTCGAATATTTAAATAAATAAATTCGAATATTTAAATAAATAAATTCGAATATTTAAATAAATTCCGATACTTAAATAAATTCGAATCAAAACTGTTTGTATCCTACTTTAGCTACCATATACCGATCGTATCACTTTTAGAAATTGGTGATGATGCTGGCAGTGATGATGGTGCAAGAGTTGTTGAAATTATGGATAGAAATTGATTTTTCTGAGTGTACTTAACTTATTTTTGTAAGACATTTTTTTTTATCACTATTATTTTTGTCATTTCATTTTTTCAAGTAAAATAGAACATAACTGTTACTTATTGATAAATAACTAAAAATATTTTTAAAATAAGACTTCGTAAAAAAAATTTCTCAGCAATGCCAAAATTGAGCGATCAAAGCTAAAGGAGTTTTCACTTCTACTGGCAGTCCCCTGACTGCTTATTTTTTTTTTAATTTAGCGACATGTTAATTATGCTTTAAGGGAGTTTATACATGATGCTTTACTCTAGTTTTACTCAGTTATAAATCATAAAATGAGTTAAACAATTTTCTTTCAATGGCAGTCAATTCTACCTAACATTTAGTGAATCTGAAGCCTGACCGTGTGTATGTGGCGGCGAGTGAGATATGTGTTTTAATGAGCATGTGTGTACCAACCTCAATAAATAAATGATTCGTATAAAACTTATATGTACTTTGTGCAATGACACAAATCGGCCAAGCATATGTAGGAGTATGAGAGGGTTGAAATAGGACCAGCAAGTATTTAATTATTTATTTTATGTTTGTATATACATTTTCTTGTTGTGGTGTTTTATTTAATGCCTAGACGATGTACACTGTAGGTTTGAAAGCGCTTAGCTCTTAAATAAATATTTGTGAAGTATCTGATGATTCATCCATCAATTACATACCTCGACGAATATCTTCACTTCCGACACCACTGTAAAATAATTAACAATTCATCTTGCAACTACTCTAACACAATAATAGTGTTATTTGCATCTTGGAGGATCTAGTATGATTTTCATTATACATTAAGATATGCCCAAAGGTCTCTCGACCAATGCAGGATTCAATCATTGTTCTTAGAAAGTCAGAAATGGATTCTAACAAGTGTGTGCGTAGTCATCCGTGCTTTGGGAAATTGACTTACTTTAGTGGCCCCCTTTATGACGGGCATTTCAATAGCTTATATATAATGTAATACATTTACATTCTCAAAAGAAACATGTATAACTTGATAGTGTGAGGGCGAAGATGGATAACAGGTAGTAAAGGAGTATCTTGCCTTCAGGGAGAGATTGTCCAGGCCATTCCAGCAATACCCAAGGGCGAATATCCAAAGATAGGATCTCGTGAATAGGAAGGAAACGCCTTATTTTGTCTTATCAATACTATGGTTAGTCCGGGAGGGGGCCACAATCTTCCTATCACTAGCATATTATGAAATATAAATTCCCCAAGCATTTTTTTTGTTTTATCAATACTATGGTTAGTCCGGGAGGGGGGGGGGGAGGGGCATACTCTGAGATGAAGAGGAGTGGGGGTTATAAGAGTTGCCTGAAATCAAAAATAGCGACATTTCGTTTCATATTGGTTTTTGGCAAATACAACATAACAAAAGTTGTTTATTATGCTATTTACAGAAACTTTTGTTATATACACTTTCGTCGTATACCGAAGTGGAAATGCGTTATACGCAAAAAATTATAGCGGGAGCCAACAATATTATTTGGGACAAAAGACTCAACCGAACTAAATAAAACTCGGTATGTGCATTAGCACCGACGCCTTCATTATTATAAGCCATACCAACATTTCTAGGGACGAGCAGGAGTGGGCGTCGTGAGGGACGCCTGAAATTAAAAATAGCGATATTTCGTTTGGGGTTGCTTTTTCGGCATATACGCACATAACAATAGTTATTTATTATACAAGTGACGAAAGTAGATCAATTTACAACTCGAGTGAAACGTTTACCCACAAGAGCGAAGCGAGTGTGGTAATTTCACGAGAGTTGTAAATTCTACTTTCGTCACGAGTGTAATATTAAATTTTTTCTGTAATCGTGTAATATATGATCAGAACTAACCAGAATATGAACAAAATTAGGACGTTGTGAAGATTATGGTATGTTGTTGGTAGGTTATAAGCATGGTTGTGAAAGGTTATAAGCATAGTTATAAAACAACTAGTGATGATTGTGAAGTAGTGCAGTTATAAACAAGTGCAGGTTATAAACAAGGAAGGTAATTATTATTATATTTAAATTTTAAAATATATTGATTATTTCCACCAATAATTCATTCACATTTCAATTTATTTTGTTAAAATAAATTCTTACAATGTTAAGAAACATTTAAAAGCATTTAATTTCCAACTTCAAATTATTTTTTAATTTATACTTATTACTAATTAAGAAGGCAATTCACTTTCTTCACTCTATTGCAAAATGTTTCACTTTCTTCACTCATTTCAGTTTAGTAATGTTACCATTATTCAACGATTACAGAAAAAAAGTTATTTATTTTATTGTTTCGAGTAACTTTTGTTATATGCACTTTTGTCGTTATATAATAAATAAAATTATTATTTTATTGGGCACAAAAAACTAATCCGAACTAAACAAAACTCGGTATGTGAACTACCACGAACTCACCACTGATAATAAGCTGTACCAATATTTCTAGGAACAATCAGAGGTGGGCAGTTGTAAGGGAGGCCTGAAATTAAAAATAGCGATATTTCGTTTCCTATTTGTTTTTAGGCAAATATGCATAGGATAAAAGTTGTTTATTTTGTTTACTTGTCTCGTATAGCAAAGTACAAACGAGATACACAATAAAACCTCGAGGGAGCCATGAATTTTATTGGGCTCTAACGATTGAACCGAACTTAACAAACTCAATACTGTGTGAGGAGGTATCCTGGGTTCAGCCATGCTCTATCAAGCCTTGCTTTGATTGTTGGGAAGAATTTTTTGGAGTAGGCTCCTTTTTCGGTTTCCTGCCATCTTTTCTCCCATTTTCTTATAACTAGTTCATGGAGGGCCTCTTTTAAACCATTTTTAAGCTCATGGGGACCAATGATACTGCTCTGAATTTCCTGAACTAGCATTCAGTGATCCTGGGTTGTAAACGTGGGCAGTTCCCATCCTTTTAGAGCTGTCCACAAAACCACATTGGCCATGAACAGAAGATCAATTGGTGGGGTTCCTGCTATTATATTAAGTGCGTCGCTTGAGATTGTTCTGTAAGCCTTAGTGGTTCTCAAGTTTAAGGTCCTTTGTAACCTCAAGAGAGCAGCCATGTGACCCTTTTTCGCTAGCACTCCCCAACTAGGTGCTGCATAATTTACCACAGCCAATGCACATGCGTGATAGATCTGCTGTGATGCATGGAATGTGATTCCCCATGTGTTTCTCGCAAGTAAGGCCAGAATGTTTATGACGTCGTTTATCTTGGGTTGCAACGGCGTGATGTGCGGTGTTATAACCATCCCTGAGCCCAGAGCTACTCCAAAGTAAGTCACCATACACGGTTTCTAGAGAAATATTTGCCACTCCTCCTAGCAGAGAGTGGTGGTGTAGTGCTTCGAGTTATGTGGTTTATAGGACTCACCCTCAAAGTCAGTAGTGTCACTGCGTTTGATGGAGTCGTGTGTTTCACCTGTCAATCAGTTTAATCTCCTAGATACCAAGCACCCGATCTCGTCAGTTTTTTTGAAATCTGTATTTCTTAAATATATACATCAATTAAGTATCTTTTTATTGAATGGAATTATAGAAACCAATTTTTGTATTATTTTACTCATACATTAGCTTTCAGAAGAACTTGTACAAGAAAATATTGTACGACGCAGTGACAACTGTAGACAATTACCAACCGAACTAGGGACGAAACTTGACGAGTACAGAGACTCATTGGACGATACATTGAACTCAAGTACAGAACAGCATAAAAAAAGTCCCTCCACTACAACGAACTAAAGCAAATGATGTGAACCAAGCAAAACTGAAAAGAAATCTAGGTTTACTCATTATTCTTGTGAGATTTGCAAAAGCAAAATTTGTTTACAACATAATTCCATGCCTTGTCCTAATTGTAATGCAGCTCTGCAAAAGAGATAATAATTAAACTGGTATTTTTAAAAGGATTGGTACATTAAAATTTAGATGATTTTTAATACGTCTTAACTAAAAGTGATTTCGTGCTACTTATTTTTGAATGAAGTTATATTTAGATATTTTGTTTATATTGCTCACAAACTGAAATGAATTATGAATAATTAAGACATGTGCATTTAAACTATTTCTTTTGGTATTTGTATGTTTTAATTATATTTTAAAAATTATCGTCCACGGTTTTAATAACAATGAATCTATAACCAACTTGGTTATATTATCTACCATGATTTTTTTTATTATAGTACGTGTCAATTTTGAAAATTATTTACTTATTTCAAACAAATACTTCCTCAGATATGATTTCTAATTACACACTGAACATTTTAGTGCAAAATATATATTAAAACACTGTATTTCCGTAAAAACGGTTGAGGTTGTACCTCAGAGATAAATGCGCCGAAGGCGGAATATTCTTGACGCGCCCGACCGAGGGTTAACTAGAATGTTAAGGGGTAATTCGGTCCACACTACCGTTAGTAGATTTTATTTTCTGAGGGAAATGAGAAATTATTTGATCTAGATCATAGAACTCATTAAAGCTATCGCACAAATGACATACTACCATAGTATGGAGTCGTTGACGCGCTTAGCAAAAAAAAAGTCCGTCACACAGGGGCTGCGTAAACTAAGCAGATTTCCCACCTGTAGTTTTACAATAGAGAAATTTCACGAGAGCTGAAGAGTTAAGAAAACGGCCGACCTAGCTTTTGGCGGGAAACTCACTCTCATCCGTTATCCGCCCCGATTTCATAAAATTGCAAATATCTCGGTTAATATGCAAGATAGAGAATAAATGTATTTAACAATATAAATAGTGAACTTAATTTGTAATAGTATTGATTCTGTACAATTTTTCAATCCGACGTATAGTAACGGAAATATTCAAATTTTAGAAAATCCTCCCCTCTAAACCCCCCTTCCCACTTGTCTGATTTCAGCCCTTAACAAACTTGATCTTTCTTATTACATGAAACGACTAAATATCGAGTTTGGTAACGATCAAGCAAAAATTGCGACCGCTAGAGCATTAACAGACATATATATATATATATATATATATATATATATATATATATATATATATATATATATACACTTTTGAACGGACCTCATTTTCGTCATCTACTAAGTAGGATCGATGAACATTTGAAGAAAAATGTCAAAAATTCCGTCATGAGTACAACCTCAATAGCTAATGCTAAAAACAAACAAACACAACATTATATGGACATAATTGTCAAAATAAACCAGTAAAAACATATGCTTACTACTAATTGTCAATAGTGAGATAACTCGTAGAAGTAGTTCAGTTAGGTCAAATTAATGTTTACTTATCAGATATTAAGGAAAACAATGTGCCTTCAAGGTCTATTCTTGATATTAATAGTATTGACAATAACATGGGATAATCACAGGTAATGAATATAAACATGTACGTATTTATAAATTGTCACTGATATCCATGAATTTCGGTCACTTCTTCAATGTTCTTGCTTCTCCAATAGTCACCGACAAATAGCCCAATATTACATAAACCAATAATGAAATTAAATAATTCTCCCGATATAATTTATTAGTTGTTGTTTCTCTGGTTCTGTTCTAACTCTGTTCTTTCCTCTCACCATTAACAATATTATATATATAAATATGTCCTCTGTTGTACATATGTTTTAGGGAAATTTCACTGTAATTGTTCGTTTCATGTGTTTCACCGTATTGTTCGTTTCACCGTAATTGTTACTTTAAATTGAAAGGATATAAACAGTTTTTGGCTTTGGTGTTTGTTTATTATTTGACTTTTTACGCCTAAACTACGGAACAGAATTTTATGGAACTTTCAAATATTGGGTTAATAAAGAGATGGGGAGAATAATGAAAATTTTGAAAATCTGGTGGATCTCAGGCCAAAATGAAATATGAAAATAAATAAATGAAAGTGTTTTCTGAATGCAGATGGAGTAGCAAAAGAATCGTAATGTGGGGGTCGCGAACAGTTGAATAGTAGTTGAAAATAATAAATAGTTGAACGATAAGATTGTAAGTCTAAGAAATATGGGCCAAAGACTAGCAGATATCCTCACATTGACACAAATATACTGGATTTCTCTTGGAAACAATATGATCTAAGTGGGAAGGAAATCTAAACTAATGAAATGGCATTCCTAAATAAAGCAACGTGGGGAATACATGGAGACGAGCGTGGTGTCAGAATGGTGTGGAGTAATAACTGGTGGAATCTAATGATTGATCTGTCTTCCTTAAATTTGGAGGGATCTCTTAATACTTGAAATCTGTTTTTTTCTTCTGGAGACAGAATGGCAGTTGCCAATCTGAAAAGGTGATCGGAATGTTATAAACCCTGTGAGTTTACTTAAGACAACTAAAACTAGGTCCTCCTTGGTTAACGGGCGGCCTACATTGATATCAGAAGTGTAAAATGTGAATGAAGAGTTTTTGAAATATTCCTTGGGGATGTTGCTTTTAGCGCATAGTACGTAACAATTTACATTCAACATTTTGCTGGATTCCAATACACTGCACACCTTATTTCAAATAAATATACAAGGTATCAATAATCCATTAATAAACTCCATGATACATGTACATTTTTCTGAGAATATATCAAGAAGTTGGATGCTCCAGTCTTAAGAGACCTGTTTGATTGTAACCATCTATATGAGCTAACGCAAGTTTAGCTTTTCCGGTCACAAGCCAAACATTACTTTTTTAAAAACATAACTATTCCCTGATAATAATTAATATTTATAAGTTATGAAATGTTATATGACTTGATATTTATATAATTTAGGTCCTCAGGCAAATATAAAATGTTATGTATGTAAGGATGAAAACTACTAATCCTTTCTCCTTTTAGCCTACTCTCCGACTATCTTTCGTTTTAGCCTAGCTATCAGTATCGACTGTGACCCTGCGCAGATCATCTTCAGCACGACTCCTCAGACAACCAGCACCCGGACTCCAATCTACAAAACCGCCTTAAAATGATAATAAATAATTACAGAAAAAGGCAAACCTCACCTAACAATCCTTATCCCATCCTACATCACAGCCCGGTATATATTTTGTATGTCCCGTGTGTATATGAAGTACTTGTTTTTATATTGTATGCTTGCACGTTTTCTTCTACGCATAATTTTTCTTTTGGTCTTTCTTCTTTAGTCAGGTGTAGAGGAAAAAAAAAAAAAAAAAGTAGACGAGAGGAAGCTGAAGTGAAAGCGACATCACAACACCTCGGCTTCGAACGCCAAACTAAGCCGAATTTCCTGAACCCCTAATCTTTCATTTATTATTTTCAGTTATATATAATTTTCAAGTTATATATTATTTTCAAGTTATACATATATATATATATATATATATATATATATATATATAACACGTTTATTACATATATTTTTTATTTTTGGAAGATTGAATTATTTGATGCTTTGGTTATTATATTGGTTTGGAGGCATCATCCTTAATAGTGTAAAGCAGAAACATTATCACTCTTTGATTAGGTAATGCACAACAAAACAAATCACTGAAGATGTTTCTTAACGAGACACATTATTGTTTTAAGAATTGTTATAACTTAGCATAAATAGTCGCAGAGATGTACGCCAAAATTTAAATTAAGGGTTAACTGGTTAAATTTACACAACGTGTATTTCATTGTTGAAATAGCTAAATTGCATTAGAGTATTATTAATTTCGTTTATTAGTAGTAGATAATACACTGTTTTCATGTTAATTGATTTTAATTTAATTTTACGTGTGTGTGTCTGTGTGAGCAAACTGAGAAACTTAAGAATGACGTTGTTAACACTATGTATATTTTTCAGCTAGCTATTGTATGGAAGGGAGAAATCCCAACAACTTAACGGCCACGCTTTGTAAGTTAGGAGCAGTTTGCCTGGCAAAAATCAGTCAGTATTGATTTCATTCTATTTTATGACACTTGTTCTTCTTCTTTCTCTAGCAGTTATTAAAACAGTTTATATTTCTTTCAGTGGACATGGGAGATTATATTTACTACAACTATGAATGCTCACTTGCAGGTGAGTGCGAGGAGGAACTTAAACATTCAAATACCCTTTTGTGCAAGGAATGTACTAAACCAGCTTATTGTAACAATATCACGGAAATACCAAAGAAACAGGAAGAACAAACTACACGGAGGCATCGTTCTAAAGCTGATATTACTCTCTGCAATATGGGACTAATCACTCTCTTATTTACTATAATAATATTAATTATATAGGGTATTCAGAAGGTGTTCCCTATAATAAAGAAAATATTGACTACAAAAAAATGTATATCATTATATTCTGCTTAATATGAAATAAAAACATAATAAAAAAAAACTTCAAAATTATACAACACAAAGATAAAAACAAGTACGGTCCGTCAAGACACTTTTCAGATTGGAGTTTAAAGTGAGAGGTTACAATAGGGCTCTCCTGCTGGCCGAGTTGGAGCATAAAACAAAATGTTGAAATGAAAATTAAGCCTTCAAAACCCGGAAGAATCATTGTTGACTTCAAGAAAAGAATTTATCTCAATACATCAAGGTTGAAATAAGAAGTTTCATTATATATTGGGTAACTAGTAAGTACGTATCAGTAGGAGTGCGAGTTTACTGAAGGCTAGAAATTACGTGTGTAATACTCCATCATGAGCACAACCTTATTGTAATGGTAAACATGTGAAAATCTGATGAAATTAAGTTATTTTAATGTTGTAAGTGTAATTTATTAAAGTCCACTTTAAAGTCTGCCACTAAGGCAACTTGGGATGTGTTATCTGCAGGTTACCACCCTTTTCTAGCCAGGGCGGGACTAAGAATTTATATAATAAGTTCGTCACTAAATAAACTCCTATTGCCCAGGTGAGAATCGAACTCGCGGCTCAATGTTTACCATGTGATATTAAGACGAATGCCTTAACTCACATAGGTAACCTGAGCCCCCAGGCTAAGAATTCTTTAGAGTTTGCACAGCTAATATGTTTAGGCCTTTTTATTATATTGTAGATATATTAATAATCAATTTAACATCTAGATAAACCGTCCCAAATAGCCTAAGTTACAGAAACTGAACGTTAATAAATAATAAATAAATAATCAAGTTTTAATTTAGTTTAAATACGTACTTATTTCTGTGGAACAATGTCCCTTTAGTACAGTAAACACTAATATCAAAATTGATAATTTATGAAGCATTATTTCCTTTTCGACTTGCGGTCGTAACATAAATATCTTTCCTTGTCTTAACTCTGTTATTTTTGCTGATATTACAAATAACCTCTGTAGAGATAAATTTAAGTATTCATTTAATGCCATATGATGAATGGAGAACAGTGAATAAAGGCAAGAGGAAGGAAACATGAAATGATGAAGTGGAGAAGTGACTCTCGAAGAAAGAAGGGAAGAAGAACGAGATGGTTATCGAATGGAGTTTCGGGGTCGCTGCTACATTAATTCCGTCGGCGGATATGACCTTAATTCCTTAGAATTGTAGTCGTTTGATGGTCCCGAACCAAGCACTTGTGAAGTAGCTGTAGCCAGTGAAATTGGAAGCAAGCTTTCTCTACCGAGATGAACTTTGTTTAACTAGAATGTTAAGGCGTAATTCGGTCCACACTACTGTTAGTAGATTTAATTTTCTGAAGGAATATGAGAAATTATTTGATCTAGATCATAGAACTCATTAAAGCTATCGCACAAATGACATTAGACTACCATAGTATGGAGTCGTTGACGCGCTTAGCCAAAAAAAACAAAACAAACACAACATTATATGGACATAATTGTCAAAATAAACCAGTAGAAACATATGCTTACTACTAATTGTCAATAGTGATTCTACGGGTTATGTAGAAGTAGTTCAGTTAGGTCAAATTAAAGTTTACTTATCAGACATTAAGGAAAATAATGTCCCTTCAAGGTCTATTCTTGATATTAATAGTATTGACAATAACAAATGTAGAAATCGGCCAGACAGAAGAAAGTAAGTCACGAATTTTACTATTTAAAGTTTTTTGTTTTTTAATACTTTAACTTAATTTAATATTTATTGTTTGGATGGGATAATCACAGGTAATGAATATAAACATGTACGTATTTATAAATTGTCACTGATATCCATGAATTTCGGTCACTTCTTCAATGTTCTTGCTTCTCCAATAGTCACCGACAAATAGCCCAATATAACATAAAACCCCAATATAATGAAATTAAATAATTCTCCCGATATAATTTATTAGTTGTTGTTTCTCTGGTTCTGTTCTAACTCTGTTCTTTCCTCTCACCATTAACAATATTATATATAAATATAACCTCTGTTGTACATAAGTTTTAGGGAAATTTCACTAATTGTTCGTTTCATGTGTTTCACCGTATTGTTCGTTTCACCGTAATTGTTACTTTAAATTGAAAGGACATAATGGCTTTGGTGTTTGTTTATTATTTGACTTTTTACGCCTAAACTACGGAACAGAATTTTATGGAACTTTCAAATTATCTGGGTTAATAAAGAGATGGGGAGAACCGAGAATAAAGAAATTTTTGAAAATCTGGTGGCTCTCAGGCCTCAACAAATGAAATATGAAAAATTAACTTAATGAAAAGTGTTTTTCTCGAAGCCAGATCGGAGTAGCAAAAGAATCGTGATAGTGGGGGTCGGAGACAAGTTGAATTAGTAGTTGAAAATAATAAATAGTTGAACGATAAGATTGTAAGTCTAAGAAATATGGGCCAAAGACTAGCAGATATCCTCACATTGACACAAATATACTGGATTTCTCTTGGAAACAATATGATTTAAATGGGAATGAAATCTAAACTAATGAAATCGCATTCCTAAATAAAGTTACGTTTGTTTCGCAGGCCAGGCTGTTTGTTTTGCATTGGCAGTGTTTAATGTGATGTTCTCATACGCAGCGAACACACCTTGGGGGGAGGTGGCAGTATTTCTTAGTATGCCCATGCCTTTGAAAAACATCAGTATGGCATAAAACTCTTCTTTTAACCCTTGGAGATCACCGCAAATTCTCGAAGCTAGTAAAGACCAGGGTCACCAAATGGCGATCCGTACTATTAAAACCTGACAGACATTTGATGGACCCCCAGGACCAGTCCAAGGAGCTCTCGACCTATATGGCGACAGACTCCCGATTTCACTTCCGGTAATACCCTGCCTTCGCCGCAGCCACTTCAGAACCCCGCACGACCGAATCATCCGTCTTAACCGCGTCGAGAGCGAACTTCGCGTGCGGATTCGAACGCCATTTCGGGGCTTCCGAGATGTTGACGAGATCCTGCGCGTCCTGGAGATGAATAACCGTGGAAGGAGCGCCAGAAATATGAAAATTGTGGCGGAAACCTTCAAATTCCAGCCGCACCGCCGCCTATGCCTGACTGACAGAATACACGTCAGCCTTTCCTCGTCGATAAAGGGGCAAAAATATCTCTTCTTCCAGTGTCCAACCCCCCCCCCCCACCCCCCCCCCCCCCCACCCCCCCCCACCCCCCCCCCCCCCCCCCCACACCCCCCCCCCCCACCACCCCACCCCACCCCCGCCCCACCCGCCCCCACCCCCCCCCCCCCCCCCACCCCCCCCCCCCCCCACCCCCCCCCCCCCCCCCCCCCCCCCCCCCACCCCCACACCCCCCCCCCCACCCCCCCGCCCCCCCCCACCCCCCCCCCCCCCCCCGCGCCCCCCCCCCCCCCCCCCCCCCCCCCCACCCCCCCCCCCCCCCACCCCCCCCCCCCCCCACCCCCCCCCCCCCCCACCCACCCACCACACCCCCCCCCCCGCCCCCCCCCGCCCCCCCCCCCCCCCACCCCCCCCCCCCCCCATCCCCCACTCCCCCTGCCTCCCCCCCCCCCCAGCCCCCGCCCACCCCACGCGCCCCCCCCCCCCCACCCACCCACTCCCCCCCACCACCCCCCGCCCCCCCCACACACCCACCCCCGCCTCACCCCCCACCCCCCCCACCCCCCCAAATTATAAATATTTTATTCGATAAACTGGCGGCATCAATATTTATTGACAGGTTGAAATAGAAATGGTTTCCCGTGGAAATAAAAAGATTGAATACATAAAATTATAAGTATTTTATTCGATAAACTGGCGGCATCAATATTTATTGACCGGTTGAAATAGAAATGGTTTCCCGTGGAAATAAAAAGATTGAATACATAAAATTATAAGTATTTTATTCGATAAACTGGCGGCATCAATATTTATTGACAGGTTGAAATAGAAATGGTTTCCCGTGGAAATAAAAAGATTGAATACATAAAATTATAAGTATTTTATTCGATAAACTGGCGGCATCAATATTTATTGACCGGTTGAAATAGAAAATGTTTCCCGTGGAAATAAAAAGATTGATTACATAAAATTATAAGTATTTTATTCGATAAACTGGCGGCATCAATATTTATTAGCAGGTTGAAATAGAAATGGTTTCCCGTGGAAATAAAAAGATTGAATACATAAAATTATAAGTATTTTATTCGATAAACTGGCGGCATCAATATTTATTGGCAGGTTGAAATAGAAATGGTTTCCCGTGGAAATAAAAAGATTTAATACACATAATTATAAATATTTTATTCGAAAAACTGGCGGCATCAATATTTATTGACAGGTTGAAATAGAAATGGTTTTCCGTGGAAATAAAAAGATTGAATACATAAAATCGTATTGTCATATTCATTAATTACACAAATCCCCTGTATAATGTAAATGTAACTGCAAAAGCATTACCATTTATTTGTTACACCCTAGACATAAGCAGTTACGAACATGGTATTAGAATTACTGTTACCTGGCATAATAATATTTTCCCTTCAAAATATAAATATTTGATAATTAGAAGCACTAAATAAGCTATTCATTGAATTTAAATTGGTCATATTTATAGTTTTAAGCCAAGGCGTTATAATGCCTTTTTGTCGAATATTGTCAAACGTTTTAACTCTAGTGGCAGAAGTCATAATTTGAAAATATTTTACAACCTTAAATTTATTCACTCTTTTTCCAAATGAAATCAACAAACAACGATATCCGGGAATATATTTCTTTTACGTCGAAGCAATCCCCCACTCCAGAGGGTGTTATCAAAGTATCAAATCTCTCATTTTTTATTTTATCTTAATTTTCATCGTCACCTTTTCTTGAGAATTATATTACAAATTCATATATGTTTATGAATTTATAATGTGAATTAGTGAAATTCAAAGGAACATTGTTACTATAATTTCGTAGAAATAACATATTTAATTCAAGTATTGATTTAAATAGTTAAATAGTATTGCTTATTCGGTTTTGCTTTCAGGAAGCTATTGTATGGAAGGAAAAGAACTAAATGATCTTAAACCAGTGCTTTGTCAAAGAGGAGAATATTGCTTAGCAGTTGGTTGTAAGTGCTTCTACACCTCTTAAGATAACATCTCATTTTTAAAACTACAATAATACCACCAATAGTAAATAACCTTAGAGCTTTAATGCAGTATAACTGATGAATAATATGTTTTTACGTATTTCAGGGTATCATAATAACGGAGGATATTCATATACGTATAGATGTCTATCTG
Organism: Riptortus pedestris; assembly: GCA_019009955.1. Lineage (NCBI taxonomy): Eukaryota > Metazoa > Arthropoda > Insecta > Hemiptera > Alydidae > Riptortus > Riptortus pedestris. The sequence continues at coordinate 2,512,166 of CM032229.1, forward strand.
GACCATACTGCGAACGTGAAGGAAAGAAACCAACAACTCTTCGATGTGTAGAATGTACCAAACCAGCTTATTGCAACAATATAACAGAAGTACCAAAGAGAAAGGAAGAGACAACTACAGTCACAGCTTCAGTCAAGCAACGCTCAAGGGCCCATATATCTCACTTCAATATTAAACTAATAATATTAATCTCTGCTTGCTATTTGGGAAGCTATTAAATTCTATGTTTCTATGTTCCATTAGTTACTCATCATTGTTCAATAAAATTGTTATAATGCATACTGTATATGATCTAATTAATGGCCATTACTAGGTAGAATTTGTTCATGGTAACTACAACTCATATACCCCATTATTCATCAATTTATCCATGTACAGCATTGGAATGTGACATGACCTATCAAAAACTATCATGTAATCTTCATTAGCTGTATAGCAACAGGTCTATCTGAATAAAAACAAATTGCTAATTGCAAATTGTTAAGTCGAGAATTGTTGCAACTGAGCCTTGCGCAAATTGATTGAAAAGGTAGGAATAGGTTATTTTGAATTTTATTAAACTAAATAAATTAAATTATTAAAATGTGAAAATCATTTCAACAAACAGTTTTAGAATTATGAAGATAATGTAATCAGATATGTTAATGTATTGCAGGATTGAAATCATAATTGAGTGGTAGGTTAGCACCACTGAGCCTAGGGAGGAGTGGGGATACTTCCTTTGTCCTATCAGTTCTGCCGTTTCCCTGGCGGTATATGTTTACATGTGTAATGAAATTTACATTGCATTACATAAGCCCATTATAAATGGCTATATATTTTATATTCCATTGTTTGTTTGTTTTTTTGTGGTATTGGACCAATATTGTGATTGCGTTGAGCATCACTGTAAGCCGTTCGGGATGCCCTACCTCCAACTAGAATATATTGGCTTACACTATTTATTCATTTCACACCAGACAAGGACTTAAACTTATTAGTATAGGAAATATGCATATCAATAATAACTTGATATTCTATATGTTCACCATTGGGTATACATTCCATTGCTTCCTGTGTTGTATTTATGATTTATTATGATTATTTATTATTGAGTTTGACTTGATGTTTGATCAATAGACTTTTGGTCCCGGGGGAGGGGGTGATGTAATGAAATTGACATTGCATTACATAAGCCCGTTATAAATGGCTATATATTTTATATTCTGAGTATTCCCAGCACAGAGCACATTAAGATTAATATGTATGAATGCTTAAATGTATTGTTTTTACCTTTAAATAAGAATTATATCCAATTTGGAGTGAAGTCACCATGTGCACTAGCATTTTCATAGATAACGCTGATGGATTTTGATAATAACATTCACAGCTCTTAACGGCGGTACACTACTTAATAATAGGGATGAATGTCGATAATTAATTCACGTTAAATGCACTTTTTGAGCGTATTTCGATCGGCAGTTTAAAAGGACGATGGGGAGGTGCAACCTGTTATTTCAGGTATTTATTAAGTCTGCTAAGTTAATTTATGATATACTTTACTTTAACACACTATTTACCAATATGAATATACAGTTTACAATCGTGACTTAAAAAAGCGTAGTTTTAATAGCGGTTATGACGTACCTAAAACAGCTGTTACGTTTTGTACCCTATCAAGGGAAAGGGAACTTTTACTCATACATGGTTTGCAAGACAGGATACTTTCTTCGATTATGAATTATATAGTAAAAAAAAAAAAACAACTACATGCATAGGAGACAAGAAATATAAAAATATTGAGGACTGTGAAGCCTTACATAACAAATAACTATTTTTAACAAATCCACAGCAACGACAAAAATAAACCCTAAGCACTGGGACGGGGAAATGTCAGAATTCGTGCTAAGTAAAGCCTTGGCAAAAAATATATCATCATTATTCAGCCTCAAAAGAATTACCGGGCTAAGTAGGGCAACTTAGCTATTATATATATATATATATATATGTGTGTGTGTGTGTGTGTGTGTGTGTGTCACCGGTCTAGCGGTCGCTATTATAATTTTATCGTTACCAAACTCGATTTATAAGCGTTTCATGCAAAACTGAAGAAGGAGTTCGCTACCGGAAGTTGTTATTTAGAGAAATTTGCTCAACAATTCTTTTCAATATGAACTACCAGGTACCTCCAGTGGAAAAATTAATTCAAATTATAATATATTATTATAATATTTTGACCTTAATAATTTAAATCTATGCATAACGCAGAGGAAACGGGAAATATGACAATATGGAGAACAGTGAAGTCTTACATAAAAAATTAATTTTATTATTAACAAATCCACAGAAACGACGGGTATTAACCCTAAACACTGGGACGGGTAAATGTCAAAATATTGTGCAAAGTAAAGCCTTGCCAAAAAATACCATCACCATTCAGCCTCAAATGAATTCCCGGGCGAAGCCGGGTATCTGAGCTAGTAGATATATAAAATTGTAACCTCTGTCTGTACATTGATTTTTTTCGCGAAATTTCACGATAACTTTTCGTTTCACATGTCATAGACACCATAACTGCATTTTGTTTCTTTGTTTGTTTGTTACCTTTTCACCCATAAATGGCTGAACCGAATTTTATAAAACTTGGTATGTATATTACTACTAAGCCAACTTAGACTTCAGGCTATGTTAATATTCTCTGAGACGAACAGGAGTGGGGGTTATAGGGGAAGCCTGAAATTAAAAATAGCGATATTTCGTTTCCTATTGGGTTTTCGGCAAATATGTACATAACAAAAGTTGTTTATTTTGTTATTTAGCGTAACATTTGTTATATACACTCTTTCCGTATACTGAATTATAAACGATATATACGCTAAAACTTATAGCGGAAGTGAAAAATTTTATTTGGGACAAAATATCCAACCGAAACAAATAAAACTCGGTATGTGTATTAGCATTACCGCTTTCATTATAACAAGCCATACCAACATTTCTAGGGACGAGCAGGAGTGGGGTTTGCAAGGGAGGCCTGAAATTAACAGTAGTGATATTTCGTTTCCTATTGGTTTTTCGACAACAACAGTTGTTTACTTTGTTATTTAGAGTAACTTTTGTACGCATTCACTTTTGTCGTGAAATGAAGTAAACACGGGATATACGCTAAACGGGAGTCAATAATTATATTAGTACTTAAATAAGGGGTTTTAATAAAGGAATATTATGACAAATGATGTTATGTTTTATATGATAGTTCAATGTATGATTCCAAACAAGTACTGTTGACGCACTATACAGAATTACTAATTTACTACGAACGAATCTAACAGGAAAGAAACATATTGTAATCGTTTCGATGGATTTTAAAGGTGCCTTCGATTACGCCTGGTGGCCTTCGATATTCGAATCATTACATAAACAAAAATGCCCACAAAATATTTACAAATTACTTAGAGACTATCTCAATAATCGAGTTGTATACATGACCCTTCAAAACACTACTGTACACACTTCTCAAAATAGAGGAACGCCACAGGGCTCAGCTTGCTCACCTCTACTGTGGAAAATCATTTTAGACAGTCTACTTAAAACAATACTACCAGAAGGAACTGAAATTATTGCATTTGCTGACGACATTTTACTTATGGTCATTGGAATAGACTTAATTCAAATCACCCAACTTACTAACGCTGTTTTGGTACTAATCAATGAATGGGCTAAAAACACACTCAAATTTAATTTAGAAAAAACATCATACACACTGTTTACAAGACAAAGACACACACCTACCTTAGACATTAAATTAAATGGTGTGACATTACAAGAAAAACATATCTTAAAATATCTTGGACTTCACATTGACAAGAAATTGAAATGGAACTATCACATTAATAACTTACAAACAAAACTGCTTTCAATAATAAACGGACTCTCGATGGCTGCTAGATTGTCCTGGGGTCTTAAATCCGACGCTCTGACCACAATATACAAAGGGGCGATCGTTCCCATATTGACGTATGGAATTGAAATATGGGGCCATGCCTTGGTCGTGAAAAGAAATGTCAAAAAATTAGAAAGAGTGCAAAGGCTAATTGCGATAAAAATTGCTAAAGGATATCGTACTTTATCTTATGAGGCTTCATGTGTATTAGCAGACACTATGCCAATTTACATCAAAGCTGAGCAAATGATAAGGCAACATATGTTATTGAAATTGAATGAAATCCCACAAGACTTTACATTACAAAATATTACATCAAACGAAATAGAAAAAGACGTGAGACATACTTACTGGTTACACCCAAAGGACTACATTAGACCATTAGACAACTTAGACATAACGTGGACATATCATATATACACTGACGGAAGTAAAAACAAGGATGGCGTTGGGTGTGCGTACATTATTTTAAAAGACGGCAATATTATACAGAGAGGACAATACAGACTATCACCACTATCAAGCAGAAAACCTTGCAATTACTGAGGCACTCAAAACACTACACGACATTTCAAGTGACAGAGAGACTAGCATAATCTATACGGACAGCAAAATTAACATAGACCGCATTTACAATAACGAAAACTATAACGAACAGACTGAACAGATCAGACGACTAATCACACTATGTAGACAGAAAAATGTAATAGTGGCAATAACATGGATAAAGGGACACTCCGGAAATTTAGGAAATGACACAGCAGACCAACTTGCAAATACAGCTTCAAGAGACGAATCGATACCTATTACCTACTCTAAACTGACTAAACAGACCATTAAAACTATTTTGATAAACGAATCTTATAAAAAATGAGACGAAAGATGGACAAACACTACTAAAGGACGACAATTACATAAGTACATACCAACTGTATACCAGAGACAAAATATAACACTTAGCAATTCTAAACAAATACAATTTATATCAGGACATGGACCTACGAAGAGTTACTTGTACAAATTTAAACTAACAAACACAAATACATGTAAATGTGACAATGAGACTGAACAGACATATGACCACCTCTTATATGACTGTACATTACTTGACGGACCAAGAACAAAACTCATCAAGTATATTACTTTACAAAACGGAACTTGGCCGACGGACAAACCGAAACTTTTACTCAAATTCAACAGGGGATTTAATGTATTTATTCAAGATTTGGACACCATTTTGTAGATATACATCTATTGTGGGGCTCAGGTTAGCCATGCGAGTTAAAGAGTTGACCATTATCTCACATGGTAAACCTAGAGTGGCGAGTTCGATTCTTGCCTGGGCATAGGAAATTATTTAGTGACGAAATTCAATAAATAACATCCTAAAATCCCACCCTGGCTAGAAAAGGGTGGTAACCTGTAGATAACCCGTCCCAATTAGCCTGAGTTGCAAAAAGTGGACGTTAATAAATAATAACAAATAATAACATCTATTGTTGTACACATATGTAATATTACATATGTTTTATTTTATTATTTTTTTTTACTTTATTTTTGTTTATATTTAATTAATTTATTGTTGTATAATGTTTACAATTATTATATAAGAAATATTATAATGTGCTGAAATGTGTGTAGTATCCAAAGGATGGAGCACACAACATTTAAATAAATTCCCACGTTAGAGGGATACTCTGCGTGGAAAACAGGAAAAAAAAAAAAGTATGATTCGGATTAGTGAGGTTATAAATCTTCGTCACCCCCTCTCATAACAAGAGTTGTTTATTTTGATATTTAGAGTAACTTTTGTTATATACACTTTTGTCGTATACCGAAGAATAAATGAGTTATAAGCTAAAAACTATAGCGGGAGTCATTAATTTTATTGGACTCAAAAGACTCAACCGAACTAAAAAAAAAAATCCTTCACGCAGGGGCTGCGTAAACTAAGCAGATTTCCCACGTGAAGTTTTACATGTGTACCCAATTCGAAGTGTGGCAGCAATGTAGGAGGCACCTAGCCATTACAGCCTTAATCCAGCCTACACTTATCCAACAACTTCTTTGGTGACTGAGGATTCGCTACGATGGTTTAGCGATCCTATGGAAGGGACAGTCTCCTACTAACCAGCTCCCATACGAGAGAAACACATGTACCAGTTTACCTGGCCTGTATGTCCCCGTGCTTTGAACACACGACCACTACGTCTATGACTGGGAGTGAAGGCAAGCCTCCACTCCGGACACCACCCAGCCCGTAGTTCACATTGAGTAAGCCGCTAGAACTTACCCCATTAAGGCAGGAGTGATCCCCTGCCCGGAACAGCAAAGCCGAATAAGGACCTACTGTTCCTACGGTTCCCCTACCCAGCAGCTACACAGCGAGGGCTTACTGCTGCCACTGGGGAGGCCCGGCGCCGTCCCGGAGCGTGAAGTTTTACATTGAGTACCCATATCGAGGTGTGGCTACAATGTAGGAGGCACCTAGCCGTGAAGCCAAATGTGAATTTTTACAGTCGCGAAATCTGCCCAATAACATCTGTAGTAGTAAGGGATTTCTAAACCTATTCACGAGGGACGAACAGTTGACGGAAACGGCCGCCAGAGTTCTCGGCGGATAGTCCCGAATAGAACCAACTCCTGCCGACCACGCACAGAATACAAATGCTAATATCTCGGTTAATATTCAAGATACAGAATAAGTGTATAGAACAATATTTATAGTAAATTTAATTTGCAATAAGATTTATTCTACACAATTTTTCGATCCGACGCATAATAACGGAGATATTTTGAATTTTCAACAATCCCTCCTCTAAACCCCCCCTCCCACTGGTCCGATTTCAGCCATTAACGAACTTGATCTTCCTTTTTACATAAAATGATTAAATTCCGCGTTTGGTAAGAATCAAACAAAAATTGCGACCGCTAGAGCGTTAACAGACACACACACACACATATATATATATATATATATATATATATACATACTAGCTCAGATACCCGGCTTCGCCCAAGAATTGATTTGAGGCTGAATGGTGATGGTATTTTTTTGGTACAAAGAACAATTGCAAAACGATGTAAACTTAAGTTCGAAAGTAATCTGGACGGACGAAGCGACTTTTACACGTGCGGGCATATTCAATCAAAGAAACTACCACCTTTGGGCACATGAAAATCCCCGCGCTATTAGAGAATTTCACTACCAGCATGAGTTTTCTGTAAACGTGAGGGTCGGTCTTTGTTAAAATCGCATAATAGGTCCCGCATTTTTACCTGCTCGACTTCACGCTGAAAGTTATCATCTATTCCTGGAGAATGACTTACGGGCACTTTTGGAAGATATCCCTTTGGAAACAAGGCTTGAGAGCTTGTTTCAACTCGATGGTTGTCCTGCACATTACGGAAGGGCCGTACGAGACTGGTTGGACATCAACTACCCAGGTCGCTGGATAGGACGAGGTGGGCCGGTGCCTTGGCCTCCCCGGTCTCCGGACCTCACGCCACTAGATTTCTTCGTGTGGGGATACGTGAAAGAAAATGTCTACCGAGAGCCCGTCCACACAAGGGATGAACTCATCGAGCGCATCAGAATGGTTTGCAACCAGCTCACCGCAGAAAAGTGTTTAGATGCAGTGCGATCTGTGAGTACGCGATGTGATGCGTGTATTGCAGCGAGAGGCCAGCACTTCAAACAACATTTACGTTGACGCTTTAGAAATTAACGATGTAATTTTAGAGAAGGTAAAACCTTCAAAATTTTCAGTTTTTTTTTTCTCACTAAGGTAGACCCATATAAAAACTGAAACATTTATGTTTTCCAAGTAAGAATATTTAATTATTTTATTAATTTTCTAAATTTTTAATCTATTTTATGTTTTAATCTTTAATCAGTTATTGTTCATAATGTTATCTACTTTAAATAGGTAATTTTTTTTATACTATGAATATTTGAATAAAAAAGTATTTATTATTTTTTCTTAATAAAAAATAATTTTTTTTTCAATTACCTTTCTGTTAGTATAAGATTAGAATACAATAATTGTATTGGAATAACATTTATTGCTAAAATTCATTCAAGGAATAAAATCCGCTCTTCCATTGGCCTTAACTAGTTTTTGCACAACTATTTTTAGTTTTTTTGTAATTTTCTCGAAAACGAAGCGAAAACGAGGCATATGCCAGAGGACTTTTTGTTTCAGTTTTTCGATCCTCTATCGATCCCTAAAGCTTGGCCGTTTGGTTTGGGGACACCCTGGTTAGATATAAAACTAGCTCAGATACCCGGCTTCGCCCGGGAATTCTTTGAGACTGAATGGTGATGGTATTTTTTTGGCAAGGCTTTACTATAGCACAATATTGTGAGACCACTTCCATTGGGCGTGGTTAAGTGCTCCGTGGAAATTTAAAAAACATTCAGTTTCAAAACATATTTTCAAGTTAAAAATCATTCTAGGAGACTAGATTTGGACTGGTGTAGAAAACGTAAGTGTTACTACAAAAAGTTAAGTTGATTTGAATAACATTAGCAATGTAATTGTGGATGATAACAGTATAACCCAGATAACCTTCGACAAGTCATTGGTCAATCATTAACAGATTGTTCAAACAAAGACCAACTAGTTTCCAATGAAGAAGGTTACCATGCTCTTGGGAGTTTTATTGAAAATAAACATTCAATTGAGTCATATGTTTGCAATTGATCATCATATGAGGCGTTCAGAAATCAATTTGACTAACTCCAATTTTTAAAAATTCGTGAGTAATAACATCGCCGGGTGGCATTACTGAAAACTTGTCACTAGCCAAGACGACTAACTCCACAGTTAAATGTTTCAGCACCAGAATACGCTATCTGCTCTGGCAACTGAACATTTGATCCGTGGTTTCAGTGGTCAAAAGGATTAACTCCATGATAACGGATGTTGATCTTACTTGAGGTTAAAATTTTGCAACTGTTTTGTGTTTTCCAGATTTACAGTGTTTGTTTGTGGAATTTATTATGTTTATTTAATATAACCAAGCACATGCAATGTGTGAACTCATCCGTGAACTGGCTGACAATGATATGGATCAGGATTGAGAAAGTATTCATTTGTATCATTTGCTATCAAATACAAAACTACTTTCTTACCAGAAATGCCATTTGGAAAAATTGATATCCGAAAGACAAATGGAAATGGACGTTCTTTAGAAAGCCTTGCTGAAGTTCCACAAGATCTTCTTTATAAGACATCAAGACCGATCACCATGGCAAAAAAGAAGAATCTAATGGGCCTCTTGAAGTTTATACTTCTTATTCATCACCACTATTATAAAAACTATAAAAGATGAACCTGTCAGTGATGACGACTGCATCACGAATGCCGAATAGAGGCAATGAACAAAGTTGTATATGTATTTTAGGCAACTTTTCAAGTTATATGTGTATTTTCAGTAATATTTCATTAATAACAATAATATTGGTTACTAAACATTTAAAATAAGTTTGTTTGTGCACATTTCCTTAATAAAAGTACTTGTATACAAACTACTCAGAATATTCTGTCAATACCTTTCAGTTGGCAATGTGACTAACTCCATATAAAGTGCTTCTTTTACAGGATAGAGATACGCTGAAGTTATTTTATGCATTTATACAGTACTGAAAATCTAATCTTAATTGTAAGAAATTAAATGAATTTATTCTCAATATTCTAAAACAACTTTTGATTTTTTTTATAAACAAATAACTTTAACTGCTTCTACTGAACATTTTAATTTGTTGGAGTTAGTCACATTGGCTTCTGAACGTCTCATATGTTTGATTTTTGAACGAAAAGCTTAACAAATTTTCGTTCTTGAAATAACATTACTGCTTTAAATATGGAAAATGTTCAGGATAAGATCAACACTGACTCAGTAGTTATCTCCGCGATGAACATGAAGAGTTGGCATGATATCTACAACAATTTAAATTTTAGAAAACCTCGTCCATATGTTGTGATGAGAATTACAAATGAAGGAAAATCTTTAAATAGTGTAAGCCCTTCTTAATTGAAAAATGACGCAAAAGATATGGTCAGTCCATTACAGTTTCTATGAACCGAAGGAACGGAAAGCTATTAATTAGTTGTTCAAACGATAGTGCTTGCCAACAAATTATGAAGGAACATACGTTCTTTGTATACAATAAGACCCCATAAGTCATTAAATTCTAGAAAAGGGGTATTCTTCTGCTCTGTCATCGAAGATTTATCGGATGCTTCAATCCTTGAAGAATTAAAAGAAGAAAAAGTGCTACATATACGGCGAATTGAGCTAAAAAATAAGAAGAATAAATGACCCATATGTGTTTCGACTTTTGATAGTCCAAACCTGCCAGAAAAACTATAGGATAGGACATCAGGTAAATGTTTCTGCCTACATACCAAGACCTTTTCGCTGCTTTCGGTGCTACAACCTTTGGCATCTGACTCATAGCTGCAAGAATTGTACAAGAGCTAGCCACGTAAGACCCTGTAATACACCAAAATGTTGTCTTTGCTCAGGAGAGCACCCTTCATAGAGCCGGGATTGCCCGGTTTACCGGTGAGAATGTGATATTCTTAAAAAGATGACTCTGGAGCAGTTATACTATATCGAAGCGAAGAAAAGATTGTCTTCAACCCCATCATCATCAACTGCAATGAAAAGTATGGCATCAGTTCTTGTAGGACAAAACCAAATAAAAACTTTAAGAGGTTCAGTTGAAAAGGTAGAACATAAATTGAACTCTATAAACGATGATAAAAGCGATCGCAAATTCACTTACAATAAATCCAACGAATGCCAAAGTGAAGAATGTTCAATCCCCAAGGTTCTAAATGCCCTTGAGAAATTGAAATCCGATTACCAGCACTGGAAAGACAATCCTCAAAAATAAAGTACCACTTCATAAAGCAGTTAAAGAAATAAATACGAAAGAAACTACCCTCGATTCAAAGAAGACAGCACCGACTGAAGAGATGACATCAGAGACAGCCGAAAAGAACACACCCTCACAACCTTCTGCTATGAAGCAACCCCAAAACAACAACTCAAAAACAGAGAAAGATGATTTACATAATACAACAAAACATAGTCACAAAGTGCTTCCTAAACCTAGGAAAACACCTAGAAAGAAAACCACTTAATCTTCTTACAAAGGTATAGGAACACGCAGTACAACTTCTTCAGAATACCATTTACAGTTTAGAAGAATAGAGTCGTAGGAATGGTCTCAAACTCTCATCTCATAAAACGAAAGCAATTATTTTCTCTAAGAAAAGAAATCTTCCTTCAGTAAACCTAACTCTTAACAATATTCCAATCCCGTTGTCTAATAACATAAGAATAATATGGTCTAATCTTCGACTCCAAGTTAACATGGACCACTCTCATAAAAGAAATCCTTCATAGATGCAGAAAATCTCTGAATCCCTTAAGGATTTTGAGTAATACAAATTGGGGCGCTGACAGGAGTGTAATGCTCACATTTTACAGGTGTGTATACACAAGGTCAATTCTGGATTATGGTTGCATAGCTTACTCATCTGCCAGGAAAAGCGCTTTAAAAATGTTGAGAGTCCATACAAAACACAGGTCTCAGGCTTGCAACGGGTGCATCGAACAAACCAGCCTTTGTGTTGAAGTAAATGAATTACCATTGGATTACAGACGAATGCTATTGTCCATACATTATCTTCCCAAAGCAAAATTCTTAAACTCTCCCTGTGTCCCCAACAATGCTGATGAACATACAATACAGAAGTATACAGCAAACCCATCGAGACAACAACCTCTACCAATCCGATTCCTTAAATAAACACACAATACCTCTATCCAAAGAACAAATATATACATACTGAAACATACTATCCTTGGAAAACTGACAAACTGAGTTTTGACTTGACTCTAGCACAGTACCCTAAAACTAACCCGATCATTACCAAAAACATTTTACTTCTCTACTAACAGACAAGAAACATGACCTATTTATTTACACAGACGGATCCAAAACAGGCCAAGGAGTAGGGGCAGCTGCAATTGTTGGATCAGCTAACTTTCAAATAAAGCTGCCAGATGAGACTAGTATATATACAGCTGAGCTGGAAGCCCTGAAACTTGCGATAGACAATATACCTGAAACTACAGACACGGACATCATAATTTGCACTGACTCTCTTAGCTCATTACATTCATTAAAAAACATATATAGTTCACATCCACTCATCTCGTACATATAACACAAAATCCAGACATTAAACAAAAGAATAACTATGTACTGGTTACCCGGACATACAAACATTAAACAAAGCACACAAGTAGACGAACTTGCCAAATCAGCTACTGAAAAAAGAACTCACGACAACACATACTGTACACACCAAGATATCCAAGCCCAAGCAAAACATATGATATTCAATTCATGGCAGACAAACTTGGTTTACCACAACTGATAACAAATTTCGAGAACTGAAACATACACTTGGTGAATGGCCTTCCTCAAAGAGGCCAAGAGAAGAAGTAGTTTTAACGAGGTTGAGAATTGGCCATTCACGACTACCTCACACTTACTTACTGGAGAAGACGAACCCTACTGCCAACACTGTAACTGTAGACTTACTATAAAACATATACTAACTGACTGCTATTTAAGGACTCTCATAGACCTACCATACACTTTCACTGAATTACTACATTACTGTAGCCCGTATATAGACCGCGTATTTCAATACTTGAAACAAAACATTTTCAAAAAATTATAATGTAGGACAATACTGAAAATATTTGCAGAAATGAGTATACTTACGTAAATATAGAAATTATATGTTATATGTTAAATATGTTATATGTTGAAGATCAATAAGACTGCTGATATTATTGACATTGCAGTACCCAATGATGAGAATATTCGAAAATCCCATGCCGAAAAGTTAAAAAAATATCAAGAATTGGCTATCGAGCTCAAAGAGGTATACAAACTGAAATCTGCCATAGTTACGCCTATTATAGTAAGTTCAAATGGACTAGTGCCAAAAACAACTATAGCAGGCACCAAGAGCTTGAATCTGCCAACAGCAATTATAAAAGAAGCACAGCAAGGGGTACTTCTTGATACTGCTAGAATCGTGCGAAAATTTTTAAATTCCCCATAACATGTCACACTCACAAACTACATATCGGTTGGATTTTCCCCCGATATGGATTTTACTCCAGTTTTCACTGAGTATAAACCTCCCCCCTAATAATATAATTAGCAATATTTTGGCATTTACCCGTCCCAGTGTTTAGGGTTAATACTCGTCGTTGCATTGGATTTGTTAATAATAAAATTAATTTTTTATGTAAGACTTCACTGTCCTCCATATTGTCATATTTCCCGTTTCCTGTGCATTATGCATAGATTTGAATTATTAAGGACAAAATATTGACATAGATTTGAATTCATTTTTCCGGGTGAGGTCCCTGGTAGTTCAGATTGGAAAGAATTGTTGAGCATATTTCTATAGAAATTACTTGCTTCATACACTGTTCCTAAAAAAATGTATAAAACAAAAGTTACTCTAAATAACAAAATAAACAACTTTTGGTATGTGCACGTTTGCCGAGAATCTAATAGGGAACGTAATATCACAACTTTTCATTTCAGGGGTCCCGCATAACCCCCACTCCCGTTTGGGCCTAAAAATTTTAATGTAGCTTAAAATCGTCTAAGAATAATGCTAATTCACATACCGAGTTTTGTTCAGTTCAGTTCAATCGTTAGTACCCAACAAAATTGTTGCTTCCGCTTTAGTTTTTAATGTACATATATCTCGTTTAAACTTTTTTATACGGCAAAAGTGAATATAACAAAAGTTACTCTAAATAACAAAATAAACAACTTTTGTCATGTGCATATTTGCAGAAAACCTAGTAGAAAACGAAATCCCGCCATTTTAATTTCAGGCCTCCTTTATAACCCCCACTCCTGCCCTTCCCTAGAAATGTTTGTATGGCTTATGATAATTAAGGCATCAGTGCTAATACAGAAACCGAGTTTTATTTAGTTGAGTCTTTTCTGCCAAATAACACTGTTGACCCCCGCTATAGTTTTTAGCATATAACGCAATTAAAGTTCGGAATACGACGAAAGTGTATATAACAAAAGTTGTTTATATTTTTATTTAGAGTAACTTTTGTTATATACACTTTTTTCGTGTACCGAACTATAAACTAGGTACACGCTAAAACACATAGCGGAAATGAACAATTTTATTTTGCACAAAAGATTCAACCGAACTAAATAAACCTCGGTACGTGCATTAGCACTAACACCTTCATTGTTACAGACAGAGGTTACAGTTATATCTATCTACATATATATAAAATTGTAACCTCTGTCTGTACATTGATTCTTTTTTGCGAAATTTCACAATAACTTTTCGTTTCACATGTCATAGACACCATAACTGCATTTTGTTTCTTTCGTGCCTGTTTGTTTATTTATTTGTTTGTTTGTTTGTAAATAAATAAATAAGCACTTTCGTACATACCTAGTTCAAGAGAAAATCATCAACATCAGCATTAATATAGATGTCCCAAATGGATTCTTCTTAAATCAGATTCACTCATTACCAGAGTGACTCCAAAACCTAAGAAGAAAACCAAAAAGATTTTGAAAGAAACAATAGGCATACTCGTTGAAAGATGAAAATCCCTATAAACACGATGTTGTGGAAAACAGTACTTTTTCGGATAACGAACTTGGAACTGGAATAGAAGGAAATAATTTTCATCAGTTGATGATTCGTGGCTGCCAACATCTGAATAAATTGTTATTAAAATTTTTTAAATAAGTATGTTATACTATGGCTAATTCAGGTTAGCTATGTGAGTTATATATAGCATTAGCCTCAATGTTACATGGTGGCGAGTTTGATTCCTATCTAGGCAATAGGGATTTATTTAGTGACGAACCCATTAAATAAAATCCTTAGACCCACTGTGGCTAGAAATGGATGGTAACCTGTAGATAACTCGTCCCAATTAGCCATAGTAGCACAAAGTGGACGTAAATAAATAATAATAATATGACTATGTATATGCATGTAAATAAATAATGTATAATATATAGTTTTACAAAATACATATAAGAAAACACTTTCTTTGCGCTTAAAACCCTTCAAAACGGGAGTTATGCGTATCCAGAGTCGGCTAAAGAGCCAAAAAATATAATTTTGAACAGCTAGATCTCATTGTGCGAGTACAAAATCATTTTGCACTTGCTTTATAGAACACGGCCGCATTCACGAAAAAGAAACTATTTGAATATCTCAAATCAGCATATTTCTTTTTTTTTAAAACAATTTTATTACTGATAACAAAGTTAAAGGATCTTTTATTATACTGTAAAAGTAACACATTTACATTAAAGATTGAAAGAATTATTGCTTTGTTTTTTCTAAATTTTAATGATGATAATTACTTTTAAGTTTAACATTTACTGCTTCTGATTTAATATTAGTCGAACAATTGGCTATTGTATTTCGTTTATGGCTTATTGTATTGTGTTTTATTGCTATTGTCTATTCTCTTTTTCTGAGGAGAATTCGTTTAAATACGCATAATCCGTTAGATGGACTCGCCTTTCTCTTAGAACTTGGTGTCCTGCGCAACTATAGCTATCCGTAAGTACTTACTCACAAAAACAGTAATGTCAAACATTTTCATTCTAAACCTATATTCAAGATATATGTATCATTGTGTGGTGTTTTTTTTTTTTTTTTTTTTTTTAAAGTTTTAATCTATCGAATTTAACGACATTTATCAAATTTAATTGTATTTTGTATTTTAACTTCAATAAAGCCGTTAGTAAAATTACTCGCAATTAGATTTCTTTCAGCACAACTTAGTTACTTCATCACTACCAATTTTGTCGAATGTCGTCTAAAGATAGAAGAAAAAAATGCAACAGTCCTTCTTATTACTTCTTTGTACGAAGTTAAGGAATTAATGCGATTGCAAACATTTTCAGTTTTTAATGAAATTATTGGTTTGAGCATCCCTGAAACCATTTGAAGTTTCAATGTGACGTCTCTACACATTTCCCATTACTCACATACGGTACATAGGTTTAGAATGCTTAACTTCGATCTTCAGGCATACTCTTTCGATCAAAATCGACTAAACAGGGGAGGGGGGGTGCAATAGGAAGGTGAAAGTAAAAATTTAAAATTTCTCCGTACGTGTTACTCATACAAAATATTTGTATAGAACCCTTTATTTTTTGTCATGAAAAGATCTGTAAATTGCACTGTTTGCCATTTTAACAGGTTTCCCTTGAACGAATTCGGCTATTGAGGTAATACTCATGACGCCCGTAATCATAATATTTGAAATTTAATTTTACATGTCCATCGATCCTACCTCGGAGATGACAAAAATGAAGTTCGTCAAAATTGTATATATATATATATATATATAGATATATATATATATATATATATATATATACTAGCTAAGGTATCCAGCTTCACTCGGGATATCATTTGAGGCAGAAAGATTCTATTTTGTTTTTGGTAATGCTTCTCCTTATACAACTGCACTTCCCGTCTAAGCGCATTTTTTCCCGTAAGGGTCAGTTGAGCGACTTATGGAAAAAAAAATTAGAATTGAAGAATAAATGAAAATAAATCTCTAATCATTCCCTCTCCACTGTTTGATACACCCTGAATAATTCAAATCATAATCATGGATAGAATTTATTATAATTAAATATCACCTATAAAGTACTTATTTTGTATATAAAGTCTAGCTAATATACCCGGCGATGCCCAGGAAATCATCGTTGACTGACTAATCATGGAACAATTAAAGCTAATTCACATACAGAGTCCAATTTCAATAACCTGCCAACAGGAAGCGCTAGGTTAGAGATGTAAACAAACGGGTCTGCCCGCTTCACACCGGAAAGAAAAACTAATACTGAAATATATCTGAATATAACATATTAATTTTATTGAGAACTATTTACTATATCTAGTACTGTAATTAATAATGAGTCAGAATAATTGTTATCCCTATCAATCAAATATTAGTAGTCGAAAACCTTAAGACTGGGGGGGGGATCTCGAGGACATATTTGCATGTATCTCGTATAATAAAGGCCTCTTGAATACAATTTTTGGTGTTTAAACTACGAATAATGTGATTTATTATGTAGCAGAATATTGTTCATGTAACATGAGTAGAAGTGGCGGTTTGCTGGTGTCTGAAAACTGAAAAATGCCATTATCTCGGTTAATATTCAAGATAGTGAATTAATGTACATAACAATATTTATAGTACATTTAATTTACAATAAGATTTTTCCTATACAAGTTTTCGATCCGACCTATAGTAACGGAGATATTTCGAATTTTCGAAAATCCTCCCCTCTAAACCCCCCCCCCTCCCCCTGGACCGATTTCAGACGTTAACGAACTTGATCTTTCTTTTTACATAAAACGACTAAATATCGAGTTTGGTAACGATTAAACAATAATTGCGACCGCTAGAGCGGTAACAGACAAATATATATATATATATATATATATATATATATATATATATATATATATATATATATATATATACAGTTTTGAACGGACCTCATTTTCGTCTTCTTCTGGGTAGGATCGATGGACATTTGAAGAAAAATTTCGAAAATCGCGTCATGAGTACAACCTCAATAGCTGATTTCCCTTAAGGGAAATCTGCTAAAAACGTTAGTGCTAATACACACACCAAGTTTTATTCAGTTCGGTTGAGTCTTTTGTGCCAAATAAAATTATTGTCCCCCGCTATAATTTTTAGCGTATAACGCCTTTATACTTCGGTATACGACGAAAGTGTATATAACAACAACAAACAAACAGTCTCCAAAGAAACAAAACGAAAAGTTATCGTGAAATTTCGCGAAAAAAAAAATGTACAGACAGAGGTTACAATTTTATATATCTACTAGCTAAGGTACCCGGCCATGCCCGGGAAATCATTATTGACTGACTAATGATGCTATTTTTATATCAAGACTTCAATGTGTACAAATACACTTCAGGAAATATCCAATCCTAAAGGGTAAATTTTGGGTATTAATAGAATCGAAATTTTAGTTATGAAGAATAAATAAAAATGTGTTCCTAATCTATCCCTCTCCACTTTTTGACTCACCGTTTTTGAATAATTCAAACCATAATCATGAATAGCATTTATTACAATTAAATATCATCTATGATGAGTATATTTCCTTTCAAAAACCAATCCGAGCACTATAGTTTAAGCATAGTTTAGCTCGTAAGGTTATATTCGTAATAGAAGATCTCAGTGTAAATCACTTCCCGTAATTGATCACTTCCCCCCATTTCACAGGAAATAAAAAAACTCAATTAACTGTATTAGCCTCTCGTCTATTTCCGCTCTCCCATTAGAGTTATCAACATTCTTTTCCTTAAATTATTTCCTTAAATCCTCCCCTCTAAACCCCCCCCTCCCACTGGTCCGATTTCAGCCGTTAACGAACTTGATCTTTCTTTTTACATAAAACGACTAAATATTGAGTTTGGTAACGATCAAACCAAAATTGCGACCGCTAGAGCGGTAACAGACAAATATATATATATATATATATATATATATATATATATATATATATATATATATATACAGTTTTGAACGGACCTAATTTTCGTCATCTCCTGGGTAGGATCGATGGACATTTGAAGAAAAATTTCGAAAATCGCATCATGAGTACAACCTCAATAGCTGATTTCCTTTAAGGGAAATCTGCTAATAGAAAATGAAATATCGCAAATTTTTACTTCTGGCCCCCCTATAACTCCCTCTCCCGTTCGAACCTAAAAATGTTAATATAGCTTATAATCATGGGAGATTTAATAATAATTGTCATACCAAGTTTTGTGTAGTTCGGTTGAGTCTTTTTTCGGTTCAATCGCTAGTACCTAATAAAATAGTTGGCTCCCGCTTTAGTTTTGGGTGAATACCTCGTGTATACTTTGTTATAAAACAAAAGTGAATATAACAAATGTTACTTTAAATAACAAAATAAACAACTTTTGTCATGTGCTATTTGCAGGAAACCCAGTAGAAATTGAAATCCCACAATTATAATTTCAGGCCTCCTTTATAACTCCCACTCCTGTCCGTCCCTAGAAATGCTAGTATGGCTATGATAATTAAGGCGTCAGTCCTAATACACATACTAGGTTTGAGTCGATTGAGTCATGTGTGCCAAATAATATTGTTGACTCCCGCTTTAATTTTGAGCGCATAACGCATTTAAACTTCGGAATACGACGAACGTGAATATAACAAAAGTTACACTAAATAACAAAATAAACAACTATTGTTATATGCATATTTTCGGAAAAACCAATAGGAAACGAAATATTGCTATTATTAATTTCAGATCTCCCTTACAACCCCCACTCCCCCCTGCCCGTCACAAGAAACGTTGGTGTGGTTTGTTATAATGAAGGCGTTAGTGCTAATACATATACCGAATTTTATTTATTTCGGTTGGATCTTTCGTCCCAAATAAAATTGTTGACTCCCGCTATAATGTTTAGCATATAACTCATTTCAGGCCTCCCTTATAACCTCCACTCCTGTTTGTCTTAGAGAACATTAATATAGCCGAAAGTCTAAGTTGGGCTAGTAGTAATATATATACCAAGTTTCATAAAATTCGGTTCAGCCGTTTATGCGTGAAAAGGTAACAAACAAACAGACACCAAAGAAACAAAATGCAGTTATGGTGTCTATGACATATGAAACGAAATGTTATCGTGAAATTTCGCGAATAAAATCAATGTAAAGACAGAGGTTACAATTTTATATATATATATATATATATATATATATATATATATATATATATACTAGCTCAGATACCCGGCTTCGCTCGGGAATTCATTTGAGGCTGAATGGTGATGTTATATTTTTGGCAAGGCTTTACTTTGCACAATATTTTGACATTTACCCGTTCCAGTGTTTAGGGTTAACACCCGTCGTTTCTGTGGATTTGTTAATAATAAAATTATTTTTTTATGTAAGACTTCACTGTCCTGCATATTGTCATATTTCCCGTTTCCTGTGCATTATGCATAGATTTGAATTATTAATGAGAAAATATTGACATACATTTGATTCAATTTTTTCATTTGAGGTACCTGGTAGTTCATATTGAAAAGAAGTGTTGAGCACATTTCTCTAAATAA
This sequence comes from Riptortus pedestris, assembly GCA_019009955.1. Lineage (NCBI taxonomy): Eukaryota > Metazoa > Arthropoda > Insecta > Hemiptera > Alydidae > Riptortus > Riptortus pedestris. The sequence continues at coordinate 2,532,350 of CM032229.1, forward strand.
CAAAATAAAAAAACTTTTGTTATGTGCATATTTTGCCGAAACCCCAATAGGAAATCGCTATTTTTAATTTCAGGCCTCCCTTATAACCCCCACTCCTGCCCGTACCCAGAAATAGTATGGCTTATTATAAGGAAGGCGTTAGTGCTAATACACATACTGAGTGTTTTATTTAGTTCGGTTGAGTCCTTTCTGCCAAATAAAATTGTTGGCTCTCGCTAAAGTTTTAATATATATATATATATATATATATATATATATATATATATATATATATATATATGTGTGTGTGTGTGTGTACTAGCTCAGATACCCGGCTTCGCCCGGGAATTGATTTGAGGCTGAATAGTGATGGTATTTTTGTGGCAAGGCTTTATTTTGCACACAATTTTGACATTTACCCATCCCAGTGTTTAGGCTTTATACCCGTTGTTGGCATTTGTTAATAATAAAATTAATTTTTGATGTAAGACTTCACTGCCCTCCATATTGTCATATTTTCCGTCTCCTGTGCATTATGCATAGATTTCAGTTATTAAAGAGAAAATATTAACATATATTTGAATTATTTTTTCCAGGTGAGGTACCTGGTAGTTCATGTAGTAAAGAATTGTTGAGCATATCACTATTTCTACGCAAATTACTTGCTCCACACATTGTGCCTGGAGAAATGTATAAAACAAAACTTAATCTAAATAACAAAGTTAACAACTTTTCTTATGTGCATGTTTGTCGAAAAACAAATAGACAATGAAATATCGCGAATTTTTATTTCAGGCCTCCCTTATAACCCCCACTCCTGCCAGCCCCTAAAAATGTTGGTATGGCTTATGATAATTAAGGCGTCAACACTAATAAACATACCCAGTTTTGTTAAGTTCGGTTCAATCGTTAGAGCCCAATAAAATAATTGACTCCCGCTTCAGTTTATAGAATATATCTCGTTTATACTTTGTTAAAAGACAAAAATGAACATAACAAAAGTTACTCTAAATAACAAAATAAACAACTTTTGTTATATGCATTGTGGTGTAGTCATTGTGTTAGATATAGAACAGTGTTATGTAATTAGAGCGAGAAGCGGGGGACAAGGCAAAAAGGAGACTGCTGACAAATGCGCTACTGGAAATTGGGGCGCATTGTGTCGTTAGGATTGAGAGAGAGTGGATAGTCTTGCTATGCTAGTATTACAGTGCATTCTGCTTGCCTTGGCCCCCAGCGGTATGTCTGTTATAATATAATTAGTGTTAAGTCTTAGTTTCTGTTGTAAGGTGTAGTATAGGTATGTGTGTGTGTATGTATATGTATAACATAGATATAGTATAGTAGATAAGTCAGCTTCTATGTATATATTTTATAAATATATCTGTGTACCAACCAGCCATGTGTGTGCCTTACCGAGTAGCCAACATGACAATTGGTAACAGGTGTGTGGGGTGCGATCCACATCGTGTGTGTTAGGCCGAGAGCGGGAGCTGGGAGAGGGAGGCTAAGAGGCTCAGCTCGTGCGGAGAGGACACAGTGCGCGAGTAAGCTTCGATTGTACTATAGGCGCTCGGGCGATTTTAGGCGTGCGGAAGGCGTTTCATCCAAAATAACGTTTTTTTTTAAAAAAAAGTATGCCTTGCTACCATATAATACCAATTAGTAATTAATTAGGTTATTATGAGGAATTGGCACTATGTGGGGGCTCGTTGGAAAGAGGAAAATACGTGCAATTCCATTAGATAGGAATCATGTCCCTAGAAGGGAAATTAGCGGAGGCGTTGGCCGCCAACGAAGCTCTTAAGATTAAAGAACAAGAACGCCTAGCTCAGTTGGCTGAGCTTAGGCAATCCTTAAAATCATTACAAATGAGAAATGACCCCCAAGCATCCTTGAATGAGCCTAGTGCGGCTCTTCCACAGAGGAGAGACATGTCCTTACAGCAGCTAGTAAAGCCGTGGGGGGGGGGCGATATCGAGGCCTGCCCTGTGGAGGTTTTCTTGAGTAGTCTAGGGAAAGCCGCTAAGGCCGGTGCGTGGACTGAGGATGACACGCTCTTGGTAGCTGAGTCGAAGCTTGTGGGAGTAGCGGCTGTCTTTCTCCAAAGCCGTCCAGACATAGATACACTTCCCGCTCTAAAAGAAGCACTAATGGACCGTTTTGGGACTCCACTGGGACCGGATTATTATGCCAGAGCACTACACTGTGCAATGCAAGGCCTGGGTGAATCGGCTCGCGATTTTGCAGATCGATGTCGGGGTCTAGGAATCAAAACATACAAAGATCCGAAGGAAACCAACCCTTGGACCGACGCTCAAATAGAGCAGGTGGTCAAGTCGTCATACGTAAACGGGCTTAGGGGCGAGAGTGGTAAGCAACTCAAGTTCTCACCACCCCGGACGCTGAGGGAGGCAATAGAAAGAGGCACCCTCATCGAACAGGTACAAGGATCGGAGGTTCATGCAGTAGCCCAAACGAGTAGCCGTGACGGTCGGGAGAACTGCTTCAATTGTGGTGGCTGGGGTCATTTCGCGAGGAATTGCTCGACTCCAAAAGATGATGGCAGGGGTAAGGTAGCCAGACCAACGAGGAAGGGGTATGCCCCGGCCAGGCCAGGTCAAAGAGGTGCATTTAAGACAGGGAACGCGTTCGGTGGTGCTTGTTTCGTCTGCGAACAACTCGGTCACAGGGCTGTGGATTGCGCTATGAAAGCAAGGGAGAAGGGGCCATTTCAGAATGGAAGGATTCACGTTATCGAGGAAAGTTCGAGATCCCCAAACGACAACGACCTGGCCACAGCCCCGGGGCCGGGTCTCTCAAGGGTCTAGGGGCTTCTCACTTGATCACCAACGTTAGCTCTAATCAGGGTGTAAGTGTAGTTGTGAGGGTTCAGCTCGGAACACACAACAGTGATCTTTTGGTGGATACAGGAGCGGGAATTTCACTCTTGAAGAGGCCCGTACCTGGAGTAAAGACGGAAACCACGAGGATTAGGGCTAATGGGGTGACCGGAAGCCCGCTCAAGGTCTTGGGACAGCAGCGGGTACAATTGAGCTATGGAGGAAGGGCTACCTCTCATATATTCGTTATCGCGGAAGTCGACCTCCCTTATGACGGGATAATGGGGATGGATCTTCTGGATAAGTTGGGAGCCAGGGTGGATATTCCCACGAGGAGAATAGAGGTCTGTAGTGCGGGAAACAAAAGTGGTAACAGAGAGATCAGGGTGGTACAAAGGAAGGTAAGGACGGAATAGTGAAGAGTGCATTAACACCAGAGGTCCTTGGGAATAGAAGTAATGGTCCCATTAGAGTATTAAGCGTCAATGCGCTTGACAGGAGGCTACAGGCGAACGCGATAGTCCCGAAGGAAAAGAAGGTCCCACCTTGGTCGGAAGGGTTGCTGAAGGTGAAGGTAACCGGAATCCCGGATAGTATAGCTATGCTGGAGACCGACGAGAGGCTCCTGGAGGAAGGGCTACGGGTAGCTCGAGTAGTAGGTCTCGTCGATGGAGGGTACTTATGGACCAAGGTCGTGAACTGTACCGATAGAACTCTGAGAATAAAGGGGCGCCAGGTGATCGGCACAGTGTACCCAGTTGAAGAAGAGCCGGCCGAAATAGGGAGGGTGAATTCTGTGAGGGAAAGCCGCGGAAATAAGTTAGAGGACGACCTTCTTGGAAAGCTTAAGCATTTAGACTCCGCAGATCGGGATACCCTAATGGCAGAGCTCTTGAAATTTGAATCGTTGTTCGCTCCCCTAGGGCAAGGAAGTGGAGGGTGTACGGCTCCTGTTGAGCATAGTATTGATACGGGCGATGCGCGTCCTATAGCAAGGAGACCATATCGGGTGCCAGTCCATCTCCGAAAGGAAATGGAACAGCAAATAGATGACCTTCTCAAGAAGGGAGTCATCGTGCCGTCGAACTCACCCTGGTCGGCCCCAGTAATACTCGTACGAAAGAAGTCTGCTAGCGGTGAGCCGAAGTACAGATTTTGTACTGACTTCCGGGAGCTTAACGCGGTGACCCGACCAGATGCTTACCCCTTACCCCTGATACAAGAGACGCTTGAGGGGCTAGGTGGTTCTCAGTATTTCACCACCCTGGATCTCGCCAGTGGCTATCATCAAATCCCTATCGCCGAAAAAGACCGCGCGAAAACAGCATTTAGCACTCCCGAAGGACACTACGAATATACCATGATGGCTTTCGGCCTAAACGGTGCGCCGGCTACCTTTCAGCGGCTTATGGATAGATTACTCTACAGGCTTAAAGGGGAGGAGTGTTTTGTGTACTTGGACGACGTAATAGTTTTCAGCAAGACCATGAAGGAGCACGCTGAAAGATTGGGGCGAGTCTTAGAGCGGTTCAAGGCATTCAACCTAAAAGTAAACTTGGAGAAATGTCGATTCGCGGAAGAATCTGTAGAATACTTGGGGCACGTTGTTTCTAGGGATGGAGTTAAACCGGACCCAAAGAAAATCGAAGCCGTGAAGAGCTATCCAGAACCAAGGTCTAAGGCGGATGTGCAGGCCTTTTTGGGTTTAGTGGGGTACTATCGCAGATTTATCCCGCAGTTCTCGGACATAGCGAAGCCGTTGTCCGACCTCACGAGAAAGGATATAAATTTTACGTGGAACGGAAAACATCGGGACGCGTTCCAGCGGTTGAAGGCTTACCTTTGGAGCGGAAGCGTACTAGCGTATCCTGACTTCTCGGCTTCTTTCATCCTTGCAACCGACGCCTCGGCGACGGGGCTTGGAGCTGTACTTTCCCAGATCCACCATGGAGTGGAAAGACCCATCTCCTATGCTAGCAGGAAGTTATCAGAGACGGAACAGCGTTACAGCACGACAGAGCGGGAGCTGCTAGCCGTAGTCTGGGCTGTTCGGCAATTTAGGTGTTATCTCTACGGGCGTGAATTTAAATTAATCACTGACCACGCCGCTATCAAATGGGCTCTCGGTCTGAAGGATCCAACCTCTAGAATAAACCGCTGGAGAATCAAACTGGAGGAGTTCCAGTACGAACCTGTCTACCGGCCAGGTAAACTCCACCTTAACGCCGACGCTTTAAGCCGCCATGTGGCAGCGGTCGACCCCTTGGGAACCTGAGAAGCGGGTAGGACAATCCTGGGATCGTAGCAAGATTATTCAAGCACAACAGTTAGACAAGGGGTGCAGGGAGATTGTGAATAGCCTTGGGACGAGTATTATAAGCGACGAGGACGGCTTCCTTTTTCTCCGATCCGACGGAGAACCCCGAATGCTTGTTCTGAGAGCCATGGTGGAATATATCCTTAGTCGGGCACATGATACCCCACTTGGTGGGCACCCGGGAATTGCCAGGACAAAACGGTTAATAGCACGCCAATATTACTGGTCGACTCTGGATAAGGACGTAAAGGAATATGTGGAAGGGTGCAGGTCCTGCGCTGGTAGGAAAACGCCGGCTCGGCATAGAACACCTCTCGCAAATCCTAGGGAACCTTCGGAACCGTTCGAGGTTGTCTCCCTTGACATCGTAGGTCCCCTACCGACTACCTCCGGTACGAGGAAGCGCTACCTTCTCACGTTCATTGGCCATTTTTCGAGATACGCCGAAGCCATTCCAATATGCAATCAAACGACGGACGAAGTGTGTAGGCAGTTCGTTACGAAGATCATATCGCGACACGGCGCTCCTTCCTATCTTCTAACCGACCAAGGAACAAATTTTACGTCCTCACTGCTGAAGGAGGCATGTAGATTGCTTAAGATAACAAAGTTGCAGACAACGGCATACCATCCCCAATGTAACGGAATGTTGGAGCGATTCCATGGGACCCTCATGAATCACTCTCCCATTTTGTGCGCAAGGACGGACGGGACTGGGATCGTTGGGTCCCATACGTAGTCATGGCCTATAACAATACGCCTCATTCCTCGACGTCAGTCAGCCCGAATCGCGTCGTTTACGGGCGGGATGTCCGGGCACCATTCGACTGCGACACCAGCTTTAGGCGCAGTTCGAGGGACGATGTTGACGATTACTTAAAGAGATTGGCGGTACGTCTAAAGGAAGCGTGGTCGGTGGTTCTGAAGTCTTCCAAAAATGCCCAACAAATCAACAAACGTCACTACGACCGGAAAACAACAGACCTCGCCTTTCAAGTAGGACAGGCAGTTCTACTACACCAACCGGTTGTTCCTAAGGGCTACGCTGCTAAATTTTACCACCCGTGGCAAGGGCCATTTCACGTTTCGCGGCGGCTTGGGCCGGTCACGTACGAAATTACAACCGCACAATGGCAGACAAAGGTAGTCCACGCCAACCGATTAAAGGCGTCACCGGTGATATCACGCGATTGTCCTAAATACCCATACCGACCAACCCCACGGAATAATAGAGCTAGAGAATCGCGGTGTACTGGGGATGAAAGTATACTCCCTGACGACAACCAAGAGGTTTGGCCCGGTGAAAGTGAAGAGGACGATTATAACGTCCTCCCGGAAGAGGAGGCACATGATACTGAGGATGAGGATGGTCGTCCCCGTACTTTAGAGCCTCGTGAAGAACCGAGCATTTACGACTCCTCTGTGGCCTCACAGGAGGACGAGGGGGTTATGGATCAGACCTGGGAGCCCCCGATCGAGCAACCGCCAATCCCAGAGAGGTCCCCGTATTTCTTGCGACCTCGCACATAATGGCCCCTTTCATAATGCGGGAGGTGCGGCCTGCTATTCTTGCGAGCGGTGGGGTTTACTTTACAAAACGGAACAATATTCGTCAGTGGCTCGATCTCTGGAATGACCGACACAGACCCACAACGACTTGGAAGGGGACATAACATGGCTGGCCCATGGAGCTTAACTAAACGTGTACATGATGTATATATTGGTAAGATAAACCTAGTAATAAGGTCTATATTGTAAGTGTTAGAAAACCAAACCTTCCTGGTTAAACTGGTGGAGGCCATGGGTAGGGCGCCATAGGCCGGGCCAAGGCAGCAGCTACACAACTTCCACTGTGTTATCACGTGACGTTCCCCAACGAGAGCACCGCCAGACCTTCTCCATACACCCGCGCCGGCTTACCATCCTGATGTCAACAAGTCAACCTACGTAAGAAAAACGTGAACTGAGATGTTGTTGAGGGAATATCTCCAGTTCTTCGGCCATATGATGAAGGCTGAGCTGGAGGAAAGCGGACAAAGACTGCTCTAGGTATGTTCGCGAATATGCCTCCCACCCCTCTTTCATGGAGCTAGACGAGCTGCGGCGCACGTTAGGAGCAGAGGAGACCTACGTTGCTACGACTGCAGGCAGCGGTGTTGCTTGGGTAGTAACTACCGCGGTAATACTCTACTGCAGGTTACGGAGAGACATGTAAATGCAGAGGCCTTCCCTGCAATCAGACTACGGGACATCTCCAGCTCCAGCAGCCAGGCGTATTCATTGGCCAACGGGGGAGGAAGCTGTATAAAAGTTGTATTGGCAACTTTTGTTTGTGGGGGAATAGTGTGGTGTAGTCATTGTGTTAGATATAGAACAGCGTTATGTAATTAGAGCGAGAAGCGGGGGACAAGGCAAAAAGGAGACTGCTGACGAATGCGCTACTGGAAATTGGGGCGCATTGTGTCGTTAGGATTGAGAGAGAGTGGATAGTCTTGCTATGCTAGTATTACAGTGCATTCTGCTTGCCTTGGCCCCCAGCGGTATGTCTGTTATAATATAATTAGTGTTAAGTCTTAGTTTCTGTTGTAAGGTGTAGTATAGGTATGTGTGTGTGTATGTATATGTATAACATAGATATAGTATAGTAGATAAGTCAGCTTCTATGTATATATTTTATAAATATATCTGTGTACCAACCAGCCATGTGTGTGCCTTACCGAGTAGCCAACATGACATGCATATATTCGGAAAACCCAATAGGAAACGAAATATACCTATTATAATTATGTTCAAAATGTTGTTATGTTTTGTTAATAGGGAACGAAATATCGCTATTTTTAATTTCTGGTTTCCCTTATACCCCCTACTCCTGTTCGTCTCAGAGGATATTAATATAGCCTAAAGTCTAAGTTGGGTTAGTAGTAATATACATACCAAGTTTCATAAAATTCGGTTCAGCCGTTTATGCGTGAAAAGGTAACAAACAAACATACACGAAAGAAACAAAAAGCAGTTATGGTGTCTATGACATGTGAAACGAAAAGTTATCGTGAAATTTCGCGAAAAAAATCAATGTACAGACAGAGGTTACAATTTAATATATATATCCTCCTTACTATTTTCTGAATTCCTCACGGTTTCGTTTTTCTGCAGGCAGACTGAACTGAAATGGTTCAGCTCCTTACATTTAAAGCATGTTTTTCCATAAGCTTGGCAGTTGGTAGCACCTCTATTATGCTGGCCGCCACAAAACCAGTAACTAAACCCTGGCCTTAATTGCGAAATACGAGTTATGTACAGTTTTTTCTTGATCTATTTCTTTCATTTTTAATGCTAAAATCTCAGCTTGCTCATCTGTTACACTTATCTCTATTGCTTGCTTCAATGTCAATGATTTTTTGGCTAATAGTCTTTTTCATATTCAAGAATTGGAAATCCCTCCGACCAAGCGACCGCGTATCAAATTGTCTTCTATTTCAAGTTTTCAAAACAGCTCTACAAAATTATCAAATGAACACCTGGTAGCCAACTCATGAAGCCGATTGATAAAATCTCTGTAGGATGCTTAGTTGCACTATTAAAAAACTAACCGCTCATAGGTTACATTTTGTTGTCGCTAAAATAATTATCGACGGAGAATTATGACATCAATTGTTGCATCAGGTTCGCATATCTTTCAAATTAGCTTCAGTCTATATTGGCCTATAACCGAACAAAAAGCTAACATTACCTTTGGGGTTAGCTTGGATGCCTTTGGCCCTCTGCAAGCATGATGTAGTTCTCCCATTGCAGCTTGAACAGCTCCCAGTTCTCTCCTGCATTATCCTTGTTTGAAAAGTCAAATGGTTCTGGTAAAGGAATATTACTTATCATTTTCTTCAATTGTTAGCATTCACCTGACACCATGTTCTTAATCACAAATAAGGTTTAGAATGTTTAATCAGAATGTTACTTTTTAATATTCAAGTCATAACTGCAAAAACAAAAGCCTATCTTGCGAATCTACAAAACATATGTTTTACACCTAACCTATATCTCACAATTGCAAGGAAATATAAATATAACAATCTTTCATTTTAATATTCACTCCCTAACATAAACATAAACAATGCAATCAAATCAGTTGTGCGTTTCATGTTTTAATGTTTCATTTATATTATACCATTTTTGAGTTGTGTTTTTAAATAAATTTTTAATTGTTTCAGTTGAAGGAGCTCTATTCATAGTTTCGGCTAGGACATCTAACGTTTCACGTAGAACGTGGATTTCCTCGGTCCATTCCTTCCAGTAAATTCGGATACCAACATTATAATTTTTTGGAGAATAGCGTAGTGGACAGGTGGAGTGTTGGTTCGTAAAGAAGTCACCACAAGCATTTGTCCGTTGAAGAACGGGTTCATGAAGATTTAAAAATCCGTTCTTCAGGAATTTGGTGTTCTTGCATAGTTAAACAATGTTTAAGTCACGGCAGAGTTCATCATTCCTGTGGCTTTTAGTCCTTTTCGGTGGAGCTAACTCCAATTTAACAAGCAGGGAAATCATAGATATAATCAAAGTGGCTGAAGAGTTCATCAAGAGAGCTCAAAACCAAAGCATTACACTCTTGATGGCGGCTCAAGAATCGTGGAAAGGTGACGTGAGGGATTACGTCTTCGATTCGGAAGATTTCAACACGAGTATCATACACAGGGGCTTGCCCCGCGAGATGGTAGACAGGAAAACAGGGGGACTGTTCTACGACTATCCTCGCTTCCAGACCTACGACACTCCAGGACCTTTCACAGACCAGATGCAGCTCTTCCACAACATGCTACTCAAAGCTGCCGGAGGCAATGTCAAGTTGATTTATGTTTTACCCTTTGAAATAGAAATCCGTAAATTCAGAAGGTTCGTCCTGAATATTGTATCTAATACATACAAGGCTTTTGGTGTAACAGATGCAAGAGTGTTCAAAGACAACATGGGCCTGATAGGAAGTGGGTACGTCTATGGTTCCGGTGGCTTGTTGGTACAGAATAGGGAGATCTACATAGAGAGAGCTGGAAAAGAGTTGCAGAAACTTATGGACTATTTCATAGATTATCCTGACTCTTATGACGTACCTTCTAAGGAGTTTCTTCTTGACTTCATGGAGATCCTAACAGAGAGGGAGAACCATAAGTACATAAAGATAACTACAATGGCCTTCCATGAACAAGACAGGCTAGATATTGATGAGAAGGTTACAATCAGAAAGTTCATTGACAAATTGAAGTTTTCCAAAGTCCCTTTGAATAATTCCACGATGGATGCTGGTATTCGTATAGCCCAAGAGCTTGCTGACGAAATCAATGAAGCGACCAAATCAACAATCACCAAACTGGGGGAAGAGTTGACTGACAAATACACAATAATTGACGATAACAATATGGATTTAGTAGAAGATTATAATAGATTAAAAAATGCACGCGTATTGTTCGACAAACTAAAGCATGAAAACTTCTCATCACTTAATGATGTTGCAGAAAAGATGGCCATTTTGGCGAAGGAAATTAATATGGATAGTTTGGCTCCCACTATTAGAGGGCTCTTGACAAATCAAGATATGATGAACGATTTGGAGGCTTTTACTGAAACATCTCTTGTTGACGAGTCTCAGTGGATCTCGGGGTTGGACGACTTCAATACATTCTTGCATCAATCAGAGAAATGGAGCTCTTTTTTAATTCATTTATATGATCAACTACCATTGTTAATAGTGGAAAGTAACATCAATGTTGACGATTATCTGTCAAAAATCTATCCATTGCTATTGAATGATCCTAAACATAAAATTAAAGTACGAGATCTTGGTTTGGAAGAACTACTCAAGACAAAAAGAATGAAGAAAAAATCAAAGAGAAACACTGCCCTCAAGAATGCCTATGAAGAAGTATTGGAAATGGAAGTTGAGGAAGAAAAGATATATTCCTTGCAAACATCAATTATAAGTTCCGATGTCAAAACAAAAGTAAAGTTCGTCGATTCAAGTTTTGTTCAAATCATTGGTAAGGTTGTGAAGGCAAGTGAAGTGGCCAAGGAAACATATAATAAGTCCATTAGTCAAATTGATGTGTTTGTAATGGATACATTTATTGTAGACGTTGATTTAAACTACACTGGAGAGGAAGTGACGCTGAACATCATTGCCAATAAATGGGACATTCAAGGTAACAGGAAGATAATTTTAGAAGGAGAAGACGCTCCAGATGTGAATGAAGATGAAGAAGAAAAGGAAAAAGTGGAAGAGGAAGAAGAAAAGAAAAAAGGGGAAGAGAAAGATAAAAATAAAAATGAAGACAAAGAAAAGGAAGAAGAGAAGATCAAAATAGAAAAACAGTATACCGAATTAGATGGAGCTCCAGGACTGCCCGGAGGTCCAGGGGGACATTTCCTAGGCATTGCTGTCGAGATGGAAGGTGGGACCGTCACTTTCTCCACGCTAGGAGGAAGGGGAGGGCGAGGTCTGGACGGAACTAAAGGTAAGGATGGGGATAATGGCTCCGCGTCCAAGGCATTCAACTGGAAAAGATTCAAAGAATGCACGTCCTGGTTCAGCACGACAGAAACGAGTTATTTTCCTGAAGACGATGGTAAGACTTACTATCCAGTTAATAATGACTTGAATTTATGGCTACTTTTGCAAGCTTGGGCTCTAAATGGGACTGATGGAAAACCTGGACAGGATGGAGGAAATGGAGGCAAAGAAGGGCATGGTGGTAATCCTGGGAATGGAACAGTAATTGCTAATATTGGCGATGACAAATTGTATCTTATTGATGCTGTTTATAGACATGGATCACCTGGGAAAGGCATGCCAGGTGGGAGAGGAGGAAAGCATGCTAATGGGCCATTTATGGGTTGTTTTTTTTCATATACTTTTTGCATCATGATACCACCTAAACCTGGTCACCGTGGCAAGGCAAAGGACGGGGAACCGGGTAAAGATGGTGAAAATGATTACAGAATGAAACAGCCAAAGAAAGTACGGCCTTACGCCCATTACAAAGCAGTCAACCGGTTTAAGATGGTCATCAGGGAACAACTAAAGGATAGTATAAAGAAAGACGACTTAATGTTGTTCCTTCAGAGAGTAGAAGAAAACCCACGAGTAAGATCATTATACGACCACTTGGCTTTCATTGACGAACTGAAGACTTTAGAGGAGCAGTTTCATCTCATGTATAACCACATCGATTTGCTACCATTTTATGAGTCTCTTTTAAATAGAACTGAACTATATTCAGACTCATTTGGGTCACACTCTAGTAGAGATATTAAGTTAACCCTTACTTCTGTCTACACAGCAACCTTCAGTAAAGTTTGTCTCTTGAGGAACAATGTTAAGAGATACATGATAGTGGACGTGCACTATTTCTTATCAAAACTTCTCGAGGAAATAAAGGTTATTGAAAAGGTTGGGAAGGAAGTGATGATTCATAATCAGGTGAAGGAGTACACACAGGAAATCGAAGAAGAAATTGAAATGTCTAATGACATCATTATCGGAAACCTCGTTCCTGAAATAGAAGCCACATTGAAGGAGTTAGAAATGCACTGGGAAGTAGTGAAAGAAGAAACAGCAAGAGCAAAAATAGAAAAAAAAATCAGCGACCAGCAAGCTGAAGCTCGTGTAAAGAATACTCAATTGCGGAAATTTTTATCGCTGGGTGCACAGTTGATAATGAACAGAATGCTAGTCGTGGTTGATTTTGCAAAAGCTTTTTCTAAAGGTGGAGGAAAAGGTTTGGGGAAGATACTCGGCAAGAAAGGAGGCGTGTTCGATTCCGTTACAAAACATGTCCAGAAGGGTATAGAATATGCCAAAGGAACCGCTAATGATATAGTGACCGGGATAAGCAAGATAGCAGAAAAAACGTTCAAATTTCTAGATAAGCCACTAAAGGAGGTTAAAAAGGCTCTTGGGACAGCATTGAACTATCTAGGAAATAAATTGAATACACAGATAGGGAAATTAAAAGAGGTCCTAGGTCCGCCTCTCAGGAGTGTGATTAATGACTTTAAGGAAGTTTCAAAAGACGTGAACAATTATATTAAGGATTTACATGAAGATATTAAGAACAGTGCTAAAGAAATGTATGAAATAACAAAGAATAGAATAAATGATATTAAAGAAAGAGCAAAACGGAATTTAAGTGAAATGAAAGATAAAATTAAAAAACTCCCGCTTGAATCATTATCGATGAAAGCTCAAGACATTGCAAATGAGATTGACATTTATGTTACAAATGAATTCATTCTTATCGGAATTGATTCGTTATTCGGGGATTATGATAATAGCCTAGTAAAAATTAATTCTGTTACTTCAGAGAATTTCGATGGTATGGAAAATGAATTAAAGACTTATATAAATAGTGCTTCTAAGGATTCTCCTGTAGAGCTGACAATCACTAAATTTAATATTAAGAAAATGATGACGGACGTAAGACACGAAATAAATAAAATGCTCGCAGCCTCAGAACGACAGGCAGATATTGATCAGTGTTTTGAAAAATTAATAAGTTTAGTTGACACAATTATAGACATATTCGAGAAGATAAAGAATAACGAAGATCAGATTAAGTTAGCTCACCTCTCGGGCAATTTACAATCTGCACAGAACATCTGGGACGTCTCCGACAAAACATTGTACAACTCCTTAAACGAGCTGACGTACATCTCGAAAACCAGTAGTTTAATAGTTGATTACAACAGAGCCCTGGATGCATTCAAGCAGTATGTCTTCCCGTTCGCACATCACTTCCTGGCAGAATTCGCGTCGCTACCTTCCGTGGAAGTCGGCCAAGACTTGAAGGATTTGTTGTTTACAATTATTCCACAGATTGAGAAACTATATTCTACATTAGACGACTGGATATACAGTATTACTCCTCACGACACATATATTTTTCAAGACGTATTGTTTACTGATTTCGACTATATCCCATTTTATACTTTCCCATATTCTTTGTACAATTCGACAATAAAGCAGTTGCTCCTAGGGAAGGCTATACTCCTTAAGCCTGATTTGAGTAAAGGTGTCAACGATGAAGCAATAAAATTCAATAAAATCGGAATTAATTTAAAGCTCCGGAATAAGAAGAGACAACGAGCCTTCGACCATGCCCTTGCTTATTACGATATTGAAATGGTCCACAAAGGTAATAACTATTTCAGATGTGCTCGCCGTTATTTCCTTATTGTCAGCGAAGAACTCTCTATCTGTTATTCGTACGACAAGAACATCGATGGGAACCCTCTCAGGACCAATTCGGTCTACGACAAGATAGCGAAGAACGACTTCTTCCTCAGCCCTTATGCATTCTGGACTATTAAACTGGAGAATGTTGTTGATGACAATAATTACCTGGAGAAGTACCTGGACGAGCCGATGGACATACTCCTGGAAGGTGTAGGCCAGTTTGTAGAAATGAATGATGATCTTGCGAAAGTATGTAATGGACCTTTACAAAAATATTATTTTGAGTTTGACAAAGATAAAAATCTAAACGAAATAATAATAGCAGCACAGACTACCAGAAAATAATATGCGACAAGTATTTATGTAATTATGCATTATTTACAAAATAATATATATATATATATATATATATATATATATATAATGTTATTAAAAATAAATTAAATTGTATATGTGGTATTTAACAATAAAGTAAATTATGTTTTTTTGACGGAAGTGGTGTATATCTTTCCAATTGGAAAGTATATAAACAATATATACCAAATGTCCAGCACGCAGGGGCGGATAACCGGATTTCCCACGTTCTGGTATGACAAAATACTGATCTGAAACATTCTCTATTTCCAAATAAAAATCCAATGAATTTAATAAACTCTTAACACTGGAGTAGACGGGCCAGCACTCGTCAATACAAGAGTGGGCTCTCTCAGATGACTTACCACCTTTCCTTAAGTATTAAAGTAAGAAGGTTAGTTTTAATTAAGCCAGTTCTGATATATGTATAAAAGTTATAATTGATACATTATATGAAGAATATACATGATTTGATCCCCGAAATATTCAGAAGAGAAAAAAATACTACCATAGGAAACCTTCTGGTATTTCTCGATACATTACAAAGTGAACACATTTTATCCAATATGTCCACACCTATACCTTGGTTTCATTATAATGTGTTATAATGGAAGACTTTTTGTTTTCTCCTGTTCTGGTATTTAATTCTAAATCAAAATGCATACTTGATATAGCCAATACATTTCTAACTTTGGAATTATTTTTTGGGACATAGGAAACCAGAGTGCCCTCCTTCCTATAAGCGAAGATGCTTGAATTTATTTCCCTACTTATTATACTTTTAAGCTCCCTGTAAATCTGCCACTGCTCTACTTACAAAGGTAGTCGCGCGGGATCTCCCAGATGCCTCTAGGTCATGCGCAGTACTGGAGAATCAGAAAAGTGTTGGAACAGTAATGGCTCAAGACATGAGGCGAAGGTAGCTAGGGTGGGGGCACCCAGGGGGCACCCAGGTCGCCGCTGCCTACACCTGCCCGCAGTACATCACATCCTGCCACCTGCCGTTCCCGGAAATTGGTGAGTCCCTTTCTATTTATACCCCGGCTAATTACTCCAGTTTCCGCCTGGTAACTGCCAGGCCGCTCAAGGAAAACCTGTCAGCCGAGGTAAGGGCTAGGGGCTGGCGGTTCTCCCCCTGCTGAACAATTCCCCCCCTCTTTTATCCCCTCCTATATGCAAACTAACGACCCCCCTCCCCCGAGGGTCATTCTTCATTCGTGAACGACTCAGATTCTGAGCGTCCAGCTAAAGTGACCAGAGGGCGTAAGCCCAGGAAGAAACCCCCCCCCCCCAAACTCCCCGCCCTTCAGGCACTCTGTATACTCTTAATATGGGTAAGGCAAAAACCCAGTATACAACAATTCCGCGTCAGCGCACAACCCCCCCACCGTTTTCCCCTACCACCCCCCCCCCCCCACCGTCACAATGACCCCTGAACAATTTCCTCCCCCTTCCGGTCACACAACCTACCCCAATTAACGTCCATCTTGACGCAATTTCCGCACCACTGCCTCATTCCCGTCCACCCACCCCTCCCCCCTCGACTTCCGCCCACACAAACGATGTAATCATGGACGACTCATACATACCCCTAAAACGGAAAACCACTACGGACGCAGACGGATATACAACTATATCGGCGAAGAAAGGTAAGAAAAAAGCTACCCCTCCCGCCAAAACTCCCACCCCAACTGCGACCTTGAACTCCTTCACTCCTCTCACAACCCTCCCATCCACCGACAAACCAAAAGAAATCACTGCACGCCCCCCACCCATTATCCTCTCCCGACCCTACGTCGAGGCCTCCGACGTGGCTAAACACCTCCGCCAACACAAGATAACCACCTTCAGTATACAAACCACCCCCTCCCAGGTCAAAATCTTTCCCGACAACCTAGATACCCATGCCGCCATCATCACCCTCTACCGCTCCCCCTCCGAAAACGTTCACCACCACACATATGCCCCCCGCGGTACGAAGCGGAACAGAAAGTACCTCCTCCTGGGACTCGACCTGGATCACCCCTTGGAGGACATCAAATACGCCCTCAGACATGATGACCTCATTAGCGTCATGCGGTTACGACGCACCGACGCCGACGGCAACAAGACAGACATCGAACCTGTCCTAGCCACCTTCAAGCCTACGTACAAGTTCGCCGACCACCTGCAAGGTATCAAGGCCATAGACAACATTGTGGTACGGGTCAAGGAGTACAACCCGCAACAACAGGTACCACAATGTTTCCGTTGTCAACAATTCGGACACACCAGGACCTACTGCCATCTCCCGCCGAAGTGTGTACGATGCGCAGGCCCTCACCTAGTGGCAGACTGCGACAGGGCGATAAACGCACTTAAGTGCGTCAACTGCGAAGGGAGCCACCCCGCATCCTTCCGAGCCTGTACCCACAGGGTTCAGCTCGAGGAACAGCTGAAACAAAGGAGGTACTATCAACAGCTCGCCCGCGAGTACCGCCAACCCTCTTTCACTCCTGCCCCACCCCCTACACAAAATGCCTGGTTTGCTCGCCAATCCCAACCCCAACCCCAACCTCCTACTTACAACCAACACACCCCCTCCTACACCCATCAACCCCACTTACCCACATCCTACCCCCCTCCACCTTCCGCCGCTGCTGCTCAAGATATCCCCCCTCAACATTTTCACAACAACGTTCCAGAATGGGTGCTGGATTTGAAGGACACCATAAAAACCCTCATGCTCACAGTGAACTCCCTACTCCAACTCCTTGGTGCTAAACAACAGGCCGTTTAATGGTCAGGCCCTATTCCGTGCTTAATTTTAATGTAAATTCTGCTGTCCTCCGAAAGTCCGAGCTTGAAGCTCTTTTAGCAAAATTCAACCCCACTGTGGCGGTGTTATGTGATACCCGCCTCACCCCCTACGTCGACTATAGGGTGACTGGCTACAGCGTCATCAGGGAGGACATCGATGGCTTCGACGACACCGCAGGAGGAGTGGCCGTCCTGGTGCGACACGGCACTCCATTCAGAGTCACCGACCCCATTGCTCCATCTGTCCCTAAGAAGCAGCACGTCGTCACTATCAAGTTTGTTATTGCCAGTCAGACCTATACCCTCACCGGCCTGTATAGGCGGTCTAGTGCCGAAGAAACATATCTCCAACACCTGTTGAGTCTAGCGGTGACCGACAGGAACCATCTAGTAGTTGGTGATCTGAACGCCAGACACGTCTCCTGGAACAACCGTTCAACCAACAAATACGGCACGGCGATAATGAAGTCTGGCTTCACCGTCGTGCACCCTAACGAATACACCTATAGATGCGCGAATAGATTGTCTACTATAGACCTCCTTTTGACCCGTATCCCTCATGTCGTGACAAAGTGCCTACCTCTGGACTATGTCTCCGATCACCGACCAGTTCTCTACGAGCTGCGAGGGTGCCCTCCCAAGCCCAAGTCCACCTCCTATTCGTTTCATAGAGCGGATTGGAAACGCTACAAACGAGCAAACCGGTTTCCGTCCCCGTCACTCCACTCTCCACCCCCTATACCGACTCCAATCCCTCGCTACCAACAACCTCCGCCGAAATATCGCTACTGCCGTCATATCGATCGACTGCACTCAGGCCTTTGACTCTGTCGACCATGCCAAACTCCTATCCATCCTATCCGAACACCGCTGCCCCGAACAACTGTTCAACATCCTCAAATCCTTCCTCAGCGGCCGATCCTTCCAGATAAGGGTCGGCGAATCCCTCTCTAACTCCTACACTTCCAAGGTCGGAGTCCCACAGGGCTCCGTCCTATCACCATCCCTCTTCACGGCATACACGGCTCATGTCGTAGGTCGACAGTATCACAGGACTGAGGTAGCTGCGTACGCTGACGACATAGCGATCATCAGCAACTCCTTTAACCCCGCCCGCGCCCTTTCCCTTGCCCAATCCGCAGCCCAAGATATAGCCGACGAACTCCTCACCCTCAACATCCATGTCAATCCCACCAAGACCGATGCCCTCATCTTCTCCTATTACAAACACTCCCCCCTACCAGAATCCTTCCGCCTCAATGATACAGACATCAAAATATCAGGCACCATCTGCTACCTCGGCATCACTTTCGACCGCCATCTCTCCTTCTCAGCCCACCTATCCAAACGCATTCCCTCTCTCCGACAAAAATTCAGATCCCTCAACCACCTCCTTCTCTCCCCCGTCCTCAGCCTCCGCCTGAAGCTTCTCATATTGAAAGGTGTCATCCAGCCCGCCCTCCTCTACGGCTCCCCACTCCTCCGTTACCTCTACAAAACCTCCCTGCAAAACCTCCAATCCTTCCAAAACGGCATCCTCCGAAAGATAGTACGACACACTTCCCTCGAACGCAAGACGAACGCCGAACTGTACGACACCCTCAACCTAGAATCCATTGCCCAAACCATCTCCCGTCGCCACGTCAAATTCCTAGATTCCCTCCAATACCTAGAAAATCCCCTCTACAACTCCTTCCCTCCACCCCAGCAACCGGTGCGCTGGCAAGATGCGGACATCAACGAACCTCTCGTCGACGTCACTCAGGTCGTCGATCCCCTGTAACCCTCTTATAAGTGCGCCCTTAACAACATCTTGCAACCACTTTCTCAGCAGAGCTCAGGCTTAGTTTAGGGTCTTCGGACATTAGGTTATTCTAGTTGTAGTTTGTTTTGTATAGGTTAGGTACTTAGTATAGGTTAGTTCGTAGTCTTTAACCTGAGCTCTGAAACACCCCTCACCCTAGGATTAAGCTCTCTGATCACTTTAGGCCCTCTTTGCTCTATTTCTCTTCTTATCTACTCTTCCTCTATCCCTTTCCTTTCTTCTTTCGTTTTCTCCTATCCTTACAATCCCACCCGGCAACTGCCCGTTGCCGGGAAACCTACCTTAAGAGTTCTACAATTCACCACCAAAAAAGTCCACAAAAACCCCTCAAAATAGAACTCTCAGTTCAGCAAGGGGGGAACTGTCTGTACCGCCTCGCGTGGCTTGACGGCCCGCGCAGTTGACAAAGCCGTGGTATGAATTAAATGGGCCTCAGATAAAAAATAAATAAAAAATAATAAAAAAAAGGGGGCACCCAGGCTCTAGACATGAGGGGAAGGTAGCTAGGGTGGGAGGCACCCACGCTCTAGACATGAGGGGAAGGTAGCTAGGGTGGGGGCACCCAGGCTCTAGACATGAGGCGAAGGTAGCTAGAGTGGGGGCCACCAAGGCTCTAGACATGAGGCGAAGGTAGCTAGGGTGGGGGCACGCAGGCTCTAGACATGAGGCGAAGGTAGCTAGGGTGAGGGGCACCCAGGCTCTAGACATGAGGCGAAGGTAGCTACGGTGGGGGGCACCCAGGCTCTAGACATGAGGCGAAGGTAGCTAGGGTGGGGGGCCTCCAGGCTATAGACATGAGGGGAAGGGAGCTAGGGTGGGGGGGGGCACCCAGGCAATAGACATGAGGGGAAGGTAGCTAGGGTGGGGGGCACCCAGGTTCTAGACATGAGGGGAAGGTAGTTAGGGTGGGGGGCACCCAGGTTCTAGACATGAGGGGAAGGTAGCTAGGGTGGGGGGCACCCAGGCTATAGACATGAGGGGAAGGTAGTTAGGGTGGGGGGCACCCAGGTTCTAGACATAAGGGGAAGGTAGTTAGGGCGGGGGGCACCCAGGTTCTAGACATGAGGGGAAGGTAGCTAGGGTGGGGGGCACCCAGGTTCTAGACATGAGGGGAAGATAGTTAGGGCGGGGGGGCACCGAGGTTCTAGACATGAGGGAAGGTAGCTAGGGTGGGGGGCACCCAGGTTCTAGACATGAGGGGAAGGTAGTTAGGGCGGGGGGGCACCCAGGTTCTAGACATGAGGGGAAGGTAGCTATGGTGGGGGGCACCCAGGTTCAAGACAGGGGGGGAAGGAAGTTAGGGTGGGGGGGGCACCCAGGTTCTAGACATGAAGGGAAGGTAGCTAGGGCGGGGGGCACCCAGGTTCTAGACATGAGGGGAAGGTAGTTAGGGTGGGGGGCACCCAGGTTCTAGACATGAGGGAAGGTAGCTATGGTGGGGGGCACCCAGGTTCTAGACATGAGGGGAAGGTAGTTAGGGCGGGGGGGGGCACCCAGGTTCTAGACATGAGGGGAAGGTAGTTAGGGCGGGGGGCACCCAGGTTCTAGACATGAGGGGAAGGTAGTTAGGGAGGGGGGGCACCCAGGTTCTAGACATGAGGGGAAGGTAGTTAGTGTGGGGGGCACCCAGGTTCTAGACATGAGGGAAGGTAGCTATGGTGGGGGGCAACCAGGTTCTAGACATGAGGGGAAGGTAGTTAGGGCGGGGGGGCACTCAGGTTCTAGACATGAGGGGAAGGTAGTTAGGGCGGGGGGCACCCAGGTTCTAGACATGAGGGGAAGGTAGTTAGTGTGGGGGGTACCCAGGCTCTAGACATGAGGGGAAGGTAGTTAGGGCGGGGGGCACCCAGGTTCTAGAAATGAGGGGAAGGTAGCTAGGGGGGGGGGCACCCAGGCTCTAGAAAGGAGGGGAAGGTAGCTAGGGTGGGGGGCACCCAGGTTCTAGACATGAGGGGAAGGTAGCTAGGGTGGGGGGGGCACCCAGCGTCTAGACAAGAGGGGAAGGTAGCTAGGGCGGGGGCACCCAGGCTCTAGACATGAGGCGAAGGTAGCTAGGGTGGGGGAACGCAGGCTCTAGACATGATGGGAAGGTAGTTAGGGTGGGGGGGCACCCAGGTTCTAGACATGAGGCGAAGGTAGCTACGGTGGGGGGCACCCAGGCTCTAGACATGAGGGGACGGTAGCTAGGGCGGGGGGCACCCAGGTTCGAGAAATGAGGGGAAGGTAGCTNAGGCTTGGGGGCACCCAGGCTCTAGACATGAGGGGAAGGTAGCTAGGGTGGGGCACCCAGGTTCTAGACATGAGGGGAAGGTAGCTAGTGAGGGGGGGCGCACCCATCACGACACATGAGGGCAATGTATCTAGGGAGGGGGGCACCCAGGTTCTAGACATGAGGGGAAGGTAGCTAGGGCGGGGGGCACCCAGGCTCTATACATGAGGGGAAGGTAGCTAGGGTGGGGGGCACCCAGGTTCTAGACATGAGGGGAAGGTAGTTAGGGTGGGGGGGCACCCAGGTTCTAGACATGAGGGGAAGGTAGATAGGGAGGGGGCCCCCAACTTCCATACATGAGGGGCACGTAGCTAGGGCGGGGGGCACCCAGGTTCTAGACATGAGGGGAAGGTAGTTAGGGCGGGGGGCACCCAGGCTCTAGACATGAGGGGAAGGTAGCTAGGCTTGGGGGCACCCAGGCTCTAGACATGAGGGGAAGGTAGCTAGGGTGGGGGGCACCCAGGTTCTAGACATGAGGGGAAGGTAGCTAGGGTGGGGGGGGGCACCCAGCTCTAGACATGAGGGGAAGGTAGCTAGGGCGGGGGGCACCCAGGTTCTAGACATGAGGGGAAAGTAGTTAGGGCGGGGGGGGCACCTAGGTTCTAGACATGTGACTAAACATGCTTGTCACCATCAAAAATTTATTGGCTGTTATTAACAAAAATAATAAAGACAAAATCCTCATTAAACAAGATTATGACAGTTTTGGATAGCTTACTGGTCGAGATCTCCGATCTTAGGGTGAAATATTCCCAGCAGGAGATGAGAATCAATATATTAGGAAGTGAAATAAGGTTTTTGAAAAGAGAGAGGAAAAGAAACAACCTTTTATTCTTTAATGTGTCTACTACAGAAAGTGAGTATGTTTCTACAAAACTTATAACTCTTTGTAAGGAAGTAGAGGTACATGTGCCAGAAATGCAGTTAGTAACTTCTATAGAAAAGGGAAAGGACAGGAACCAAGGTCAATTTTGGAATCATTCAATTATGAAAACATCAAACAGGCAATAATGAAAAACAAAAATGCTCTTGCTAGCAATATAAGTTTTAGCCATGATAGGTTGCTAAAGTGGAGAAAGGAAGGCCAAAAACTATTTTCTTGCATCAATAAATTAAAGGCTATAGACGAAAATGTTAGCTATAGAAAAGGTTTTTTCAAAGTCAGAGGTAGGTTTCGCCATTTGGAGGAGGTTCGAAAATATACTGAATGTTTCGGCTGTTAATGACGATGAAGAGGAAGACAAATTGAGACACATGCAGAAAAAGAATGAATACTGGAGAGAAATTTAAGCATTTTGATTTGCCAAGATCCAAGTCGCAGGAGGGGCCCCAATCAGGAGTCTCTCTGACACAAACAACTCCAAAAATCGGATGTGCCTCATATAAGCCCAGATCGATCGAATAACTCTAGAAAGGCACCAAAGAACCTCGTAACCAATACTACTAACACATTAGAGTTTACAGAGCCTATAAAACACTCATCGCTGGAACTGGAGCTGGACCTTACTCGAACGGCAAGTGAAAAACACCTTCCCTTATATGATTATACACCAGTAAACTATGACTTATTATTCTGTAACATTAATGGCTATTCAAATATTTTTACCATAAACCCAAATGAAGTGAATATTTCCAATAACACATTTTCTCTATGTTTAGCCGAAACTTGGTTATTAGATGATAACTTTGTAATCCCTAATTGGTTAAACAGTTTTAGCCCACTTAGCACCATTGCTGTAAATCATTTTGAACGGACCTCATTTTCAACATCTCTTGGGTAGGATCGATGAACATTTGAATAAATTTTTCGAAAATCGCGTCATGAGTACGACCTCAATAGCTGATTTCCCTTAAGGGAAATCTGCTAAAATACAAATTTAAATGCTAATCCAGACGAAACTAAAAAGGACTATAAGAAAATTATTAAACAAAACCAATTAAAAGTTGGCATTAAGCAGCTTAAAACTACCCATAAAGGTTTCTTAATTGGAGAGACTGAATCAAAAACTGATGTTGATAAAATCCATGAAACCATTTTAACTTCAAACTCTAATCTAAAATCTGATTATATTAAGAAATTTAGACCAAGAATCATTATATAAAATATTCCTGAAGAGATAAACGATGAAAATCTAATTGAAAAAATTTTATTACAAAACGAAGAGCATGGTCTAACTAACCACGATATTGTCAGTTATTTTGTAATTAAATCGAAGGTCAAACAACACTGGTTGTGTCACCCACAGATTGGGTAACCAAACTGCCCCGCTCAGTGGAGAAGGGTGTGGGTTTTTAAATTAAATTTACCTAGCCTCATATCAATAGGCAGACATTAAAATAAAAAGGGCGCCACGTTGTTTGTTTTCTCAGGTAACAACGAAAACCAATATTCTACAAACAAATCAGTTTATTTACAATAATAAATCAACTAAACTTATCTCTAATCTTAACTATAAAAATGATAACTAAATAAAAGATTAAACAATACTCCCCATGGGAACTTATCACTACAAATAAATAGGCCTTTTCTGTTTTAATTGTGTATACACAATAAGCATAGGTTTGGTACCTTTTGTGCAATGAAATAACTGCTATTCTGCAAGCCGGATTACACGCTGATCCGCCAAAGCGTTTATCGGGAGCACTAATCCTCACTGGGCCTCGAGGTGGACTCTGCTGTTTCCTGCTAGCTTCTCTCCCGCCGAATGCTTCCTGTCTTCGGCTCTCGCGCAGCCTGCCCCGCGCAGGAATCTCCCGCCTATCTTCTATCTCAATCACCCGTCTTTGGCGACGGTATAAATGGGCCGTAACACCCCTCCCTTACTTACAGAAAAAAAAAATAAGTGTAATGCGTCGAGTATTTACTTGTCTAGGCTATCCTTCTTGAGGTCTTGTATGTGCCACCTCCCCGCCGATTGTCCCTTTTCAAGGTCCTCCAACTCTGCTATGAGAGGCGTCACCATCTTGCGGATTTTGAACTTTCGAAATTTTGGCGCCAATTTATGCGAGAAGTACTCTCCTGAATCAGATTGGGGATGAGTTCTGCACCAAACTAACTCTCCCGCCTGATACGTCTGCTGTCTTCTTCTCAAATTGTATGAATGTCGGCTCTTCTCGTAGGCTGCATTCAAGTTCTTTTTGACCTCTTCGTATAAGGCCGACATCTTCTTCATTTTCTCCAGATGCTTTCCTCGGTCGACAACTAATTCTTCAGCCACACTGCCAGATTGTTCTCCGCCATAGTCTTCACCAGATCTTGCCAATTCCCTGCCATGGTTTAGATACGCCGGCGTGAATCCGGTTGCCTCGTGAACCGCAGTCTTTAAAGCGAACGACATCTGAGGAATGTTCTCATCCCAAGAACGATGATTCCCTTTTATATAGGAGGCGATCATTGTTTTGATAACTCTATTGACTCGTTCCGTTGGGTTGGACTGAGGGTGATACAGTGCTGTAAACCATATCTTCACCTTCCAGTCTTTCATTTTCTGAGTGAACTCCTTCCCTCGGAACTGCACTCCATTGTCACAAATGACGACCTGTGGCACTCCAAACATCATGAAGACATGTTCTTCGACAAGATTTGCCACTGTTTTTGAGTTAGCCTTCTTCAGGGGTAGAATCACCGAGTACTTAGAGAAATAATCTGATACCACTAGCAAATATCTGTTTTTCTTAACTGTACATGGTAGTGGTCCCATCAGATCTGCAGTTACCATCTGCCAAGGGATATCCACCGTCTTCTGTCTTCCCATAAATCCGGTAGGTTTCCTCTGAACTGGTTTCTGCTCTAGGCAGGTTTCGCACCGTGCTATGTAACGATTTACATCAGTTCTCATTCCAGGCCAGTAATATTTACACTTAATTCTCTGTAGGGTTTTGAAGGAACCAAGATTTCCTGAAATTGTGCTATTATGGTACTCCATTAGTATCAGCTTCCTCTTTGGCTTAGGAACTATTATCTTCCATGGCATATCTTCACCGAGGATATCATGGTTGTCTATTACTCTCTTTTGTAATTGTCCATTTTCTACTCTCCATTGAGGATAATTCTGAGGTTCCTTTCTGACTTTAGCAACCATCTTCGAGTACCAAACGTCCGGATTATCTTCGTCGTTCTTCATGTCGACAACATTCACTTCTTCTGTTTCGTGAAGCCTTGACAATGCATCAGCAACCTGGTTCTGCTTTCCTGGTCTATGCTCAATCTTGAAGTTGTATTGTTGTAGCTTTACAGCCCATCTCGCTAATCTACCGCTGGGATCTTTTAAACTGTTTATGATCGGTTATAACTTTAAATTCCATGCCTTCTAAATATGGACGGAATTTTTCAATGGCCCACAGAACTGCAAGACACTCCAACTCAGTTGCAGAGTATTTCTTTTTGGTAGTAAGACCTCTACTTGCGTATGCTATGGGTTGCTCTCCATGAGTACCAGTTTGAGATAAGACTGCTCCCAGTCCAGATGTGGATGCATCAGTCTGGAGGGTAAACGGCTTGTCAAAATTGGGACAAGTCAGAAGTGGTGATGAGACCAGTTTTTCTTTTATTTCCTCAAAAGCTTTCTGGTGTTCCTCTCGCCAGTGCCATTTCGACTTCTTCTTCAACAGGCTTGTCAAGGGTGAAATGGCCGTTGAGAAATTCGGTACAAAACGACGGTACCACGAAGCTAGCCCTACAAATCTTCTCACATTTTTGACTGTAGTTGGGGTTGGGTAATCGATAATTGCTGATACTATATCAGGGTCTACTCTGAGTCCATTCTCATTCACCACATACCCCAGGTATCTCAATTCTACTCGGCAAAATTGACTCTTGTCCCAATTGATAGTCAAATTAGCTTCAGCTAATCTCCTAAAAACGTCTCCCAGGACCTTAATATGTGTCTCAAAATCGGGTGTTACTACAACGACGTCATCGAGGTAGACAAATGAATAAGGTTCTAAATCTGCTCCTAGGACAGAGTCTATCAACCTTTGCCAGGTTGCAGGCGCGTTGTGTAAGCCAAATGGCATCCGAACAAAATTATACAATCCCCTACCTGGGACTGTGAATGCTGTCTTTTCTTGACTACTTTCTTCAAGCGGTACTTGCTAGTATGCCGATTTAATGTCAATCGATGAAATATATTTGGCATCTCTTAATCTGTCTAAGATATGACTCACGTAAGGCAAAGGATATGCGTCTCGCTTTGTAACCGCATTAAGTTGGCGATAGTCCACACAGAACCGGTAACTGTCGTCTGGTTTTCTGACCAACACAACTGGAGAGGACCAGGGACTCTTCGATGGTACGACAATACCGTCATTTATCATCTCATTCAACTCCTTGTCCATGATAGTTTCGATATGCGGTGACACTGGGTAATAACGTTGTTTAATGGGCTGCGATTTGCCAGTATCTATATAATGTGAAACCTTACTAGTGCATCCTAGTTTCTGAGGTTTCTGTCCCTTCCAATAGTTGAGGAGGCTATCCAGTGTATTCGCTTGCTCTTCGTTTAACGATGATCGAGCGTTTAATGCTGGTCGGACATTAGCGTCAGTCATTTCTTCACTGAACTCCCAAACTCCATGCAGTACGTCTGGTTTTATCTGCATCTTCTCCCAAAAATCAATCCCCAATACAAGGCGGTGATTAAGGTAAGGCAAGATTAGGAAGTCAATCATCTTTACTTTTCCATTCAGCTCCACTGGTAGGGTGGTAGAGCCAAGTACATCTGTAGGTGACCCATCAGCAAGCGCGAGGCTTACTCTCCCAGTTGGATTCATATGGACTTCCGTCTTCCGAAACTCTTCGAAGGTACTCCTATCCATCAAAGATCGTGAAGCTCCTGAATCAAGAAGACCAACCAAAGTGAAACCCATGATATTTACCTTGAGATAAGGCCTGTTATCTGCAGCCCTTATATTTACGAGAGGTTTAACTTCACCCGCAAATACAGACCTAACAGTCTCCAACCACTCCTGCCATTTTGAAGATTCGCGATAGGACTTGGGGGTTTGACACGAGCCTCGCCCTAATTTGCTCGTCCCCCTGATCCGTTTCCCTTACTCTTTCCGCATGAACCATCCTCCCTTGGAACACCTGATTTTTCACAAAAGTCTTTCTTTCCTTTTGTGCAGTTCTTGAAGCTGTGTCCTGACTGGTCACAGTTTCTACAGTTCTTAGCAGGACAGTCTCTTGCATAATGTCTCACTCGAGAGCATATGAAACATCTAATTGGTCTCTGGACTTCTTTCACTTCAGCTTCGTTGGCATGAAATCTTGTGTTCGTTGATCTACTGGTGGATGGCCAATATGATAGATCCGGTTCTAACAGGTTTCTTCCAGTTGGAGGTGGTCGGTGATTCTCTACTCTCCATTTCGCATCTTCAAGTTGACGACCAAGTCTAATTAGCTCTCTAACAGTCTGGATGTCGAAGTCTGGCCTAGACCGCGCCACGTTAAACATCGCCTCTGTGATTTATCTGAATTTAGTCAAGTTTTAGTTACGTGAACTCAGTGAAACTTTGTGACAGTGAGGACGTGCTATTAAAGGATAGGTCCTGTGAGTTTGGAGAATATAGAGCTCTATCCTGAAGAGATACGAGGTAATATATATACGCTACTTTTTAGCACGGGTTGTCGCTCGGGACAGCAAAGCGAGGTATCTCTAGCTTGGATTACATCCTCCCCTCCACCTTATTTTTCCTGGGAGTTGCTTCAAGGCGGTCGGGACAGCGAGCGAGGGCAGTTCTCTACTACCTCTATACTAATCCCTATCAGCTTAGTGAACCTCTCAATCATAGTCAGTAAATATGCCTGTCACCAACGAAGATTTATTGGCTGTAATT
Organism: Riptortus pedestris; assembly: GCA_019009955.1. Classification (NCBI taxonomy): domain Eukaryota; kingdom Metazoa; phylum Arthropoda; class Insecta; order Hemiptera; family Alydidae; genus Riptortus; species Riptortus pedestris. Next base: position 2,560,793 of record CM032229.1, read on the forward strand.
AATAAAAACAATGAAGACACAAAAACCTCATTAAATAAGATTACGTCTGTTTTGGATAGCTTAGTAGTTGAGATCTCCGATCTTAGGGTGAAATATTCCCAGCAGGAAATCAGAATAAATACATTAGAAAGTGAAATAAGATATTTGAAAAGAGAGAGGAAAAGAAACAACCTTTTATTTTTTAATGTACCTACTACAGAAAATGAGGATGTTTCTACAAAACTTATAAATCTTTGTGAGGAAGTAGAGGTACATGTGCCAGAATATGCAGTTAGTAACTGTTTTAGAATAGGGAAAGGACAGGAACCAAGGCCAATTTTGGTATCGTTCAACAATAACACCATCAAACATACAATAATGAAAAAGAAAATTGCCCTCGCTAGCAAGAATATAAGATTAAGCCACGATAGGTTACCAGAGGATAGAAAGGAAGGCCAAAAAATATTTTCTTGCATCAATAAATTAAAGGCTATAGATGAAAACGCTAGCTATAGGAAAGGATTTTTCAAAGTCAGAGGTAGGTTTTACCGTTTACAAGAAGTGGAAAATATGCTGAATGTTTCAGCTGCTAATGTCGAAGAAGACTTGGACAAGTTGAAACAAATGCAGAAAAAAAGGAAAACCGAAGAGAAATTAAAGCATTTTGAGTTCCGGCCAAGATCCAAGTCGCAGGAGGGACCGCCATCTGGAAGTACTCTCTGACACAAACAACTCCAAAAATCGGATGTGCCTCATATGACCCAGAATCGATCGAATAACTCTAGAAAGTCACCAAAGAACCTCGTAACTAATACTACTAACACATTAGAGTTTACAGAGCCTATAAAACACACATCAAACTTAATATTCTGTAACATTAATGGTTATTCTAATATTTTTACTGTTAAGATAGACGATTTGTCAAATAATTTAGCGATATGTCTAGTCGAAACTTGGTTAGATAACTTAAATTTCAACACTCCACTTTGGTTGGCTAACTATCATCCTGTTGTCAGTAATGCTGTAAGAACCAATCTATATGGAAGGTCTAGTGGAGGTATTATAACGTTCATAAATAAAGCCCTAATTAAAGATACAAGAGATATCACTATAATAGCGTGCGACCGTTACATGATTATAGTTAAATTGAATATTTTCAACAAATTTATAATAATAGGAAATGTATATTTACCGCCAGAATGTGACTTCGAAAGCATCTTGAATAAAATTTATGATTTGATATCTCAATATCAAAACCGTCCTAACCATTATATAATTCTCTGTGGTGATTTTAATGGGCACGTAGGAGATTTGAATAGTTTGGACGATGATTTATTTACAGGGAGCAACCTATACGGCTCAAGAACTGTTAACCATACAAAGGTTAATAAGCGGGGTAAACTCGTGGTTGAAATATTGGAATCTTTGGGACTATACCTTTGCAATGGTCGATCCATCTCGGATAGGCCTGGAAGATATACTTACATTTCTGGTAGGGGTAAGAGTACTGTAGACTTGATTTGGATTGACGAAAATTGTATTTCATTGTTCCAGAATATGCAAGTGGGCATCTTTTCAGAATTTTCCGACCATTTAGCATGTACGGTTTCCTTATCATTCACGCCAGTAAGCAACAAAACTAAGGAGCAAAGGAAACTTACATCATTCAATAGTATAAGATGGGACCCATCAAAAATTGAAAACTTTCAAACATATTTACAAAGTTCATCAGGAATTTACTACAGTTCTAACAATAGTAACGAGTTATATAGAAACTTTATTATATCAATTACTGAAGCTCTAACACACTCAGGCTTAATGGTCCACAAAAGTAACTATAATAAGTATTCTTTCAACCCTAAAAATAAATGGTTTGATCTAGAGTGTCGCCTGTTGAAACGCAATGTACAGCAGAAATATAGAATAATGACTAAAAACAAGTATTCGGACAGTGCAATGGGCGATTACCTAAATGCAAAAAAGGTTTACAGGGCAATCATACAGTTAAAGAAATGTCAATATAGGGCCGTTGTCATTGAAAAACTAAGAAATGTGAGAAACAGTGCCGAGTTTTGGGAAACTGTAAAATCACTTAAGCCTGCAACTTTACATACTAATGAAATTCATATAGACCTTTGGGCTGCTCATTATAAATCTCTTTATGGGCAAAAAATTAAATCTGACAAATTGTTTTTTTCTGTCACTCACCCTATACTTGACCAGCCATTTTCATTAGAGGAATTACAGTACTGCATTAAACGGTCAAAAAACAAGAAATCCCCTGGGTTTGATAACATTATATATGAGGTTTTCAAGAATCTAACCCCAGAATGGGAACATTATATATTGAATCTGTTCAATACCATAGTTGACTCGGAAAATCCACCAGAGGCTTGGTCAAAATCCAAACTGCGATTAATGCACAAAAAGGGAGATAAGAAAGATGTCGACAACTACCGAGGAATCTCTTTAATAAATAATATAGCAAAGTTGTTTACAGCTATACTAGCTCGCAGAATTCTTGATTGGGCCGAGAGTGAGCAGTTGATCCCTGAAGAACAGGCAGGTTTTAGGGAAGGAAGAGGTTGCATTCAGCATGTCTTCTCACTGACTGCATTAGTTGGTATGCATTTTCAAGGGAAGGGAACCTACATATATGCAACATTTGTCGATTTCAAGAAAGCATTCGACTCTATAAACCAGGAGCTACTCTGGCAAAAATTGTTTACTCTTGGGCTCAGCGGGAAAATAATACGAATTCTAAAAGCACTTTATGACAAGGCTTCCATGTTTATTAAAATTGGTTCCGAACTCTCAGATGAAATACCAATAAGTTCTGGATTATTGCAAGGGGAAAGTCTCAGTCCAATCCTTTTCATTTGTTTTCTAAGCGACATAATTTCTTTTTTCCATAATAGTGGTGCGACAGGGATCCCAATAGACAGCGCAAATGAAATCATAATGCTCTTATTTGCTGACGACATTATACTTCTAAGTACTTCATGGCACGAAGCTCATAAAAAACTTAAAATATTAGAAACTTATTGTAACCAAAACTCACTCATGTTGAATCCAGACAAATCCAAAACAATCGTATTCCACAAATCCCCCCGAACTAAAAATTTGAAACCTCTTTACTGGCAGGATAAAGAATTGGAGTACATTAAAACCCACACATACCTTGGAGTGCCTTTTTCCGCATCAGGAAGATTTTCCAAAGCTGCAGAACATTTCAGCCAGAGATCAAATGCGGCAAGTGCAAAGGTTAGGGAAATACTGGGAAGAGGAAAGAGTGATTCCTGGGAAGCAAGAATAGCCCTATTTGATTCAATGGTGTCATCTACTCTTCTTTATGGAGCAGAGATTTGGGCTCCAAATTACCTAGATCTTGTGGAATCGGTACAGCTGAGGTTCTGGAAGTATTTGTATTCTTGGCCAAGAAGTACCCCGAATTACATAGTCCGTTTGGAAACTGGGCGAGCGCACTTAAATGTAGTTATATTTAAGAAAATTATTAATTTCTGTGTTAAACTGCTCTCAATGCCTGACCACCGACTTCCAAAAAAATGTTTTCTTAAGCTGCTTAGTTTGCACAATAGGAAAAGCGACATAAAATATAATTGGGTGTCACAAGTAAAATTTATAGCAGGAAATAATTATGTTGAAGAATATTTTTTCGAATCTTTAGACCAACAAACTTTGCTAGCCAACAAGATCACAATCATTGAAACAATTGTAAACAATCTCCATTCCGTAGACGTGGATAGAGTTCTTAACTCAAGTTACAGCCGAATATATAGAAGTATTTGTAGTTTTAACCATTCTCTCCCTGAAAATTATTTAACGTTCCACACAAACATAAATAAAATCAAACTTATCAGTCAAATAAGGATTTCCTCTAGCGAGTATTTAAAATTATCCTACAGAAACATGACTCAAATTATAAAAACTGGAGAGGTATGTAAATGGTGCCAAAAATATATTTACCTACATTTGAATCATTTACTGCTGTATTGCCCCGCTTTTACATCACACAGGATAAAATTCCTTGACAAATATATAGTGCCTCAAAGAGAATACCTATCATTGGTAAACATTCTGGATTACAACAATGAAAGTAAAGTTAATGATATTTTTTGTTTCTTATCAAAAGTTTGTGAAAGGTAACAATATAAAAGAAAGAATTGTATTATTTTTTATGGGGGTGCTTATTCAGTAATAAGCGGCAAATTATTTATTATATATAGTTATACTTATTATTAGAAGAGTTATACTTATCTTAGATTATAGTCATGTTAATCTGATATGTTAGAAAACTGATTTTTATTTAGACATTAAAAAATAATGAATTAATCTACATTTAAATTAAATTATAACCTATTGAATTCAGTATTATAAATATTTAGATTAATATTAATATTGTATTACGTGCCAATGCATATGGTGTTCAGTTGTAATTCTAGGAATTATTATTATTTTATGTACACATACTTTAAGAAGTATAATATACTAATAACCATACTAACACTAATTGGCCAGACTCTTGGCAACATGTTGTAAACAGAAGCCAATAAAAATATCTATCTATCTATCTATCAGTCTGGATGTCATACAGAGCTAACCGATCGACATAGAAAGGCAGAATATTCTTTCAAAGAATCTTTATCATTTCCGCTTCTGATGGTACCCTGGGCAACCTGTGAAAATAGTTGTTCATAACTGCGCAATATACTCCAATAGACTCATTAGGACCTTGAGTGCGCCTCCTAATTTCTTCCCATAGCCGATCCTCATAATCCCTTGGTTCAAACTCTAACTTCAGTTCGTCCACCAACTCCGCCCAAGTTCCGAGCATCTTCTTCAATGACTTCACCAAGATAAGAGCAGGTCCTTGGAACAAATCGTAAGCCGAACTATACAAGTCCTCTTCTGTTAAATTCCTAGCATGTCGTAGTTCTTCTACTATTTCTAGAAAAGCGTTAATGCTAAGTCCTTCGCCGTCGCCAGAAAATTGAACCCCCCCAATCTTTTACTGGAATTTGAGGTTTCTTTATTACTACGGTTCTGGAGTCTCCGGTGTTTCTAAGATCAGTTTTCTTACCCTGTGCTGATGCCTCATCGTCTTCAGACTCACTCTCTAGGGTTTCCTTAACTCTGTCATATAATTTCAAACATTCCTCCAAAAAGCCTGATTTCTGTTTGCTACTTTCATCATCCTTCATATTAATGCGGGATATCCTATTTATTAAGTGCAGTAGAACCGCTTCAAACTTCCTTACCTCAGGTGCTTCTGTGTTCAGTTTCTCCAGCCTCTCCTGGCAGTGATTTAATTCAATGGCTGGATCCAAGTCAGCCACATTGGGAGAAAAAAGCTTTCCTTCCTTTTCCATCTTCAGTAATAATCTTAATTTTTTCCTCATGTCATGAACTGTCTTTAATTCTGTTACTCCTCTAATTTTTAATTCATACTCTAAATCCTCCTTATTTAACCTATCTATATCCATTTTTAATTATTTATTAATATATACCAAGAGAAAAAAAATTAATATAATATATTCTATATAATAATAGTAAGATAAGAGGAAGAAATATTTAGTTCTAAAAATAATCATCAACTAACTAACTAAACCCTAAATAAGAAATGTACTCTTACATCTTAAATATTAAGGAAAGCAATTTTTTTTTTTTTTTTTTTTTTTTTTTTTTTTTTTTTTTTTAATTTCTCTTAAATAATTCTAATTTTTCTAAATCCACTAAACAGAAAACAGAACAAATTATCCTTACACAAAAAAAAATATATATCATTACTAATACCACTAATCCTAACCATAATACATTTTACATCAATATTTTTATATTATTCTTAATTATTTTTAATCGGGCCCCACGTTGTAAGGCGCCACTAATGTCACCCACAGATTGGGTAACCAAACTGCCCCGCTCAGTGGAGAAGGGTGTGGGTTTTTAAATTAAATTTACCTAGCCTCATATCAATAGGCAGACATTAAAATAAAAAGGGCGCCACGTTGTTTGTTTCCTCAGGTAACAACGAAAACCAATATTCTACAAGCAAATCAGTTTATTTACAATAATAAATCAACTAAACTTATCTCTAATCTTAACTATAAAAATGATAACTTAATAAAAGATTAAACAATACTCCCCATGGGAACTTATCACTACAAATAAATAGGCCTTTTCTGTTTTAATTGTGTATACACAATAAGCATAGGTTTGGTACCTTTTGTGCAATGAAATAACTGCTATTCTGCAAGCCGGATTACACGCTGATCCGCCAAAGCGTTTATCGGGAGCACTAATCCTCACTGGGCCTCGAGGTGGACTCTGCTGTTTCCTGCTAGCTTCTCTCCCGCCGAATGCTTCCTGTCTTCGGCTCTCGCGCAGCCTGCCCCGCGCAGGAATCTCCCGCCTATCTTCTATCTCAATCACCCGTCTTTGACGACGGTATAAATGGGCCGTAACAGTTGCTATGCATAATACTCGTTACTATGGAATCAACATAACCTATAGGTTGATATATATTAACTGTTTACCAAATATTTGGAGAAAATATGTGTTTTAACTAATTCATACAGAGTCATAACCTAAATATTATCATGTTTATGATGAATAGGAAAGTAACAGATGCTCACTCTAATATTAATTTTCTACAACTTAACCTAAAACATAAAATTTATTCTACAATCCTCTTATATAAATATTTACAAGAAAAAAATATCGATATTGCATTGATACAAGAACCCTATTTAGGTTCAAAAATAAATTCCTCCAAATATAAAATTTATACCACTGACAAAAGGAAATCACGTTCACAAATAGTTATTAATAACCTCCATATTGATGTTGATTTATTAATTAATTATAGTGATCCAGACACAACTGTTGTGGAAGTCATAACGAATGGACGAAAACTAATATTAATAAGTGCTTATTTTGATATAACTCATGACATTGAATCAAACACTGACAAACTGACTAAAATCTTAAAAGACTTAAAATCTCAAGATATTATCATTTCTTTAGACAGTAATTCCAGATCAAAATTTTGGTTTGATAACAGGACTAATCAAAGAGGACGCAAATTAGAAAATTTCATAATAATGAATGACTTAATCATAGTAAATGAAAATCAAAATTTACCAACATTTGATGGTCCTAATGGAAGCAGTAACATTGATCTCACATTAACTTCCAGGAATCTTCAGAATCAATTAATCAACTGGAAAATTTCTACCATAGAAAATTTTTCCGATCATTTAACCATTAAATTCTCTTTATGTATTATTCGCCCAATACAAAATACAAAAGGACTTGGATTATTATATAATACTAAAAATGCCAATTGGCAAAATGTTGAAAATAATTTAAATTTTGAAATATCAAAAGAATTCAACATAAATGAAAATATTGATCTTTATTTAGCTCAAAATATAAAATCGGATACAATAGAAAACATTATGAACAAATTTTTCAAAGCAACATATAAAGCTTGCAATAAATCTTTTAAAATTAGAAGTTTCAAATATAACAAAACTAAATCTATTCATAACCCGAAGCCATGGTGGGACGATTCATTATCTAAACTTAGAAAAGACTCAAATAAATTAAGAAGAATATATCAAAAGACTACTAAAGATGAAAGCTTACGTGAAATTAGAAAAGAAACATACTTACTGAAAAAACGTGAATTTGAGAAAACAATGAGAGCTAACAAATTAAATACATGGAAAGAATATTGTAGTAGCATAACTCCTACAAATTCTTGGAGCTGGCCATACAAGTTTTGCAAGTGGAAAGTTGCGTACCTCGTTTACGCTCAATTCAATAAAAAAAAGAAGACGGAACATACACGATTAATACAGAGGACACATACCAATATATACTAGACACACTTGTACAAACTGACTGCATCGCAAACATAGAATATAGAGTAAACTATAGTACGTTTCACTTCGAGATGGCAGTATGTATTTTCAATGGGGTGCTCTGTCCCCTCTTGCATATGCCTCACTAGATAGCTCTGTCCTCCTCCCTCCGTGCGACGTTGCCGCTATATCTCAAAGTTGTCCAATTTTTACGGGAAAAATTCTCTAAAGTTCAGAATTTATCGCTCCATCTGCCTATGCTAAAAATTTATCAAGAAAATAAAATCTGTTTTTGCAATTAATTGTTTTTTGTCCATTTTTTACATAAAATTTTTAATGGAAATTCTTGTTTCTCTCGTCACTGTGATCTTATTTTTTAAGATATTAGTTTGAAATTCGACATGAAGTTAGTATATATTATCTTTATTCGTAGCAAGGAACAATTTTTTTTTCAACGACATTCCTTTCCATGTTTTTGCCATAATAAAAATAAAAATTGAGAAATCCTATTTTTAAAAAGTAGCCTGCGGGGAATTTCCGTTCTATAATTGTTTATTAAGTTTTGTTATACTCCTTTTAAAGAGGACAATTCAAATTTAATTTTGAGCCTCCTCCGAACATTATGGGACGCTGACAACTGATGCAATTAATGTTTATATGTTGTGGGAGCGTCGCGGCACGAGGAGAGCTGGACCCCCCGGCTCTCTCCCGCCCGCTCTCCCGTTCTTTCTTATAACTGTCTATTCTACCATGATTATTTAAAAAGCCTCAACTCAGAAATTGTAAATTTTACTGGGAAGCACTTTTTTTATTAATCTTTTTAATGTGATTTGAAGTTAATAACTTAAATATATCTTTCAAAATGTAATTTTCGACAAAAATTGGAGTTATGGCCTTTTATAAACTGAGAGCAATAGAGGACTGTGAACAAACAGGATTGGGATGATTATTTATAACAATAATATTAATATATATCTTTAATCATTAATAATTATTCATTATAATCATAATTATAGTTGCATAAATAAAAAATAAACCCATTTTAATCAAAGAAATTCCTAATAAAAATCTTTAATGACCTTCAAAAATGTCTATTGAAAGCAACTTAATTTTAGAGTATCTAATTTCTTAGCCCATCTGCCAAGGAGAAGAAGCCTATTAAATTTAACGTTTAAAGAAAAAACTATCCATTTAGATTATTGGCCAAAATAGTCAAAATCTTAAGTATGCTTCATGCCTAACAAACAAAACAAAAAGCACGAAAATGTAATATTATATTAAGAAAATATAATATTATATTAGGTGCTATATAAAAACATCAGTACTTGTTTCTTCGTCTGACAGAGGTTCAACTCCGCTCATTCCTTGCGAGTCCGCGACGCTCGCACAACATATAAACATTAATTGCATCAGTTGTAATCGACCCATAATGTTCGGAGGAGGCTCAAAAATAAATTTGAACTGTCCTTTTTAAAAGGATTATGACAAAACATAATAAACTATTATAGAACGAAAATTCCCCGCAGGCTACTTTTTTAAAATTGGATTTCACAATTTTTATTTTTATTATGGAAAAAACATGATAAGGAATGACATTTTTAAAAAAATTGTTCCTTGTAACGAATATAGATAACATTAACTTCGTATAGAATTTCAAACAAATATCTTAAAAAATATGATCGCAGTGACGAGAGAAACAAGAATTTCCATTAAATTTTTTAGGTAAAAAATTGGCACAATACAATTTATTTCGATTGTGTATCTTGTTTTGTTGATTTATTCTTAGTATAGGCCGATAGAAGATTAAATTCTGCACATTTCAGAATTTTTCCCGAGTTTTTCAGAAATTTGGCGGATTTGAGTGAGATTTGGCAACAGCGCACCAGATCTACTGCCATCTCGAAGTGAAACGCACTATAGTCTCCTCTATATTCTATGATCGCAAATGACAAAGAAATACATACGACTATTCGTAAGAACATACTAAATGATAATACACACTTGACGACCTACCACTAACAGACGATGAAATAGAATACATAACTAAAAACTTAAAACGAAATATTTCACCAGGCATCGATGGTAATACTGGTGATATTTACAAACAAATATACAGATGTTTTCCAAAATTTTTAAATACTTTGTATAAAACATGTTTTCAAAGTGGTAAATTTTCTAGAATATGGAAACGGTCAAAATTAGTCGCCTTAATTAAACCTGGTAGGAATAAATTTGAAATCTCATCAATTAGACCAATTTCGTTGATCCCAAATGGTGGAAAAGTTTTAGGAAAAATTATAAATTCAAGATTATATGGTTAGAACTGTGAAAGTAAAGTTTTTTTTTTCTGAACACAAAAAACCAGATTAACGCCATCAGTAAGCTGATTTTCAGCTTGGAAAATGAAGGACATGACAAATCCTTCAAAAGCGAACAAAAATGAAGTGAAAAACTGGAGTGACGTGAGTGATGTTAATCCAAATGTTCCACTTTTTTTGGTTATAACCCTAAAAAACTCTGGGAAATCATTTACAAATGTTAGCCCCTTTGAAATTTTTCGATGGGCGTCATCATTCTCAAAAGAAATAAAAATTAAAAAAATAGGAAAGGGAGAAAAACTTATTTTTGAATGCCCAAATGAGGCTGTCTCCAATGAACTTCTACAACAAAAAACATTTAAAAACGCCGATATATCCGTCACTCCACACAGAAGCATGAACAAAAGTAAAGGTGTATTCTATTGTCAAGAAATAAAAGACTTACATGACGAAGAGATTCTCCATGAACTTCAAGATCAACAAGTCGTTGAAATCAGAAGAATCGGAAAACCTGGTACAAATAGTCCTTTGTTTGTGGCAACATTTGACAAACCAACATTACCCACGCGTCTTTACATTGGTTATATATCTGTACCACTTAGAGTTTATATTCCCAAACCATTACTCTGTTTTAACTGCGGACTCCTTGGGCACCTTAAATCCCGTTGTAACAGAGATCCTGTTTGCCGTAAATGTTCAGAAGCACCACATGAAGGTCCTTGTGCAAAACTCAAGTGCTGCTTATCTGGAAAAGAACATATAACCTCGAGGAAAAACTGTACTACGTACTCTACCGAATTTGATATTAGGAAATCAATGGTAGTTGATAAACTCAGTTATGTTGAAGCAAAAAAGAAATTCGAAAACCAAAGTAGAGTCGAATCGTATGCAAAAAAAGTTGAAGCACATCACAGTGATAATATCCAGTTCAATAAATTATTAAATCTTATAGGACTGTTACACAAAAAAATAGAATTACTAGAAAAAGCTATTTCTGAAAGTACCCCACGACCCGCAACTCAAATAATCTCCGTTCAAGAGTTTGAAAAATCAGCAGAAGATTATAAAATTGAAATCACTGAAAAAGAGGAAGAAGAGTTGAAGTACCTGGAAGAAGTACCTGAGTCACTGAAGGAAGTACCTGGAGGAAAGAATAATAATTTTAAAAGAGACAACCACGTGCTAAAGGACAATAATGCAAAGAAGCATGAAAACGTTCGAAAGAAAACACCCAGAAAAGGTTCTGGAAAATTTAAATGATTTTTTTTTTTTTTTTTTATTTATTTATTGATTTATTATTATTATTTTTTTATTATTATTTTTTATTATCATTATTCTTACATTATTTTATATTTGCTCCGTCTTTTAATTATCTTTCTCCTAGCAATTCTGATTTTGATTCCCTTAAGCTTTTAACTTTTATTCTAGCCGTATACTGCATTCTATCCTTCCTATATTTATAATAACTTATGTCCCAAGTACTTCAGTGGAATATCAATGGTGCCAACAAACATAGAGCAGAACTAACCCGACTGATACAACTAAAACACAGCAGTATTATCGCATTACAAGAAACACACTTAAAACAGGATCACATATTCAGCATTCATGGTTATAAGACTTACAGAAGAGACCATACTCTTGGGGGTAAAGCTTGTGGTGGAGTTGCAGTTATAGTTGAAGATCATGTTCATAGTGAACCTGTTCAACTTAGACAACCGTTCAAGCAGTTGCAGTTTCAGTATTCCTTCCATTCAAACTCACAGTTTGTTCCATTTATCTTCCACCACGGGATCCTATAGACACAAGAAAACTACGACACTTACTAACACAATTACCGAGCCCTTTACTAATATTGTCGGATGTAAATGCTCTTTCAGAAATGTGGAACTCCCCTTTTACAAACAGTAAAGGCGCTCAATTACAAAACATATTTGAACAGTTTGACATACACTGCCTAAACACTTTTAGACTTACCAACACATTTTTGTACAAGGACGGGGACATTTAGTAACATAGACATAACACTATGCAGTCCATCTATTCATACACGATTTACATGGGACGTTGATACCGACACACATGGAAGTGATCACTTTCCCATACACATACTGCTCGACGTCCCTCCCCCACGATTCAGCATGCCATCCAGATACAACACTAAAAAGGCTGATTGGAATTCATTTCAAAGTTATGTTGAGAGTAAAATAACCTCTACTGAAATAAAAACTCTAATTGATTTGAATTCGAGTTTTGTGCTAACTAGAGAGATATTAATGTTGATGACGTAGGGACGTAAGTTGATGACGTACATGTTTTGAGACTCAAGGATTGATGACGTTTGTATTATTTTATTCCCGCCAAGACAGCTGTGTGGCAGCCATGTTGTTTCACATTGATGAATTTTCAAATACATATCAGAATATTTTGGATAATCTGTTTAATAAGTAAGCTAACTTCTATTATGTGTCATTTTTATGCAACTTTATGTATGTTTTATGCTAATTATACGTTTTTATTAAGTCCAAATTTCTCCAGGAGTGAGTTTTTTTTCTTTTTTTCTAATGTATCCTTAAGCTGTCTTTCATTTAATGATTGCCATTAGATGAATATTACCATTCTGGTTAGTCTTATCTATTCCTAAAAAGGAAAACACTGAATTATTTTACTATTAGTGGTATATATTTATAATTGAGGGCTTATGTTAGGTATAAGCCTTTTCAATATATTAAATAAGTTTAATAATTTGTCATCCTTGTAATCTATGTAAATAGACATCTGTCATTACTACTAGACTTTTATGAATGTACACATACTTATTGTCTATATATTGACTAAGAAGAAATATATTTCATAGAATTAAATCAACACTTGGTGAAAATGATCTATGTATGTAAATCCTAACAAAATACATCTATTATTTGAAATATTAATGTCTTGTTCCCTGATTAAGCTTGAATGATAAGAAAGGTGCAATTTTGTAATAATATTCTCTATGTTCTTTCCTATGATTCTTAAGAATAATTCTTTTTGAAATCACAAAACAATATTTAATTTTTGAAAAAAATATAATCTCTTATTCTCTTTTATGAACATAGTTTTTATGAAGTATATTTAGTTTTTAAAACTTCTGACATTTATTTGAGAGCCTATTTGACAGTAATTTTGTTGCTTGTCCTTTTAATAAATTTATTCCAATTTGAATTTGAAAAATCTGTATTTATTTCTGTAATATAATAGTGATTTTACTGAATTATTTAGCTTTGTACAGTATATCACATAATATGTATTATATTAGTCTGATAATAAATTCATCTTTTCTTTTTTAATTTGGAGAGAAATAACATCATGTATTTACAAAATGTTTACAATAGGTCATGTTTTGTAATGTATAAACTTAACTAATTAATATGAATGGAAATATCAAATAGAAATACTGAGGTTGAATGGGTGTGTTGATTTGACATGGAATGAGCCCAACAGTACAATTTGTCGCCTCAACATCTTTTTCTAAGCGAACTACCATATATTGCTAATACTTACTCATTAATAGGTGTATTTAATTTGAAACACTGTTTTCCTTTCCCTTCCTCGATGTTTTCACATATGTAATCTCAAATTTTTAATTCAAAGTTGTATTAGTTAAGAGTTGCTATTTTAGGAGACATACAAAGTAGAATAATATCCGAGTCATTGCAACAGGTGGAAATCAGCTTAGTTTATGCAGCTCTTCTGGGATAGTCCTTTTTTAGACCCATTTCCATAAGCCAAGATACATGTATATTTTTACTACCTTTTTTAAAAATCTTTATTTTGAGGGTCTTCAGCTTCTTTGCAGTCGAAACAGTCTCATGCAAGAAGGAAATAATCATTTGCTCTGATTACAATTTTCCAATGCTTTTTAACATTTCATATAAATTGCCATTTCTTCTTACTAATGAATGAACGTTAACATGAGGTTAACTATAGTTCATATCCCAGAGGCATCCAGAGTAATGCGTAGTTTCTGGATTACTTTTATATGTTTGCTATATCATATTTTATTACTTTTTTGTTGGATCTTGAAAAAGCCCTTGTTTTTAATGCGTTAAGTGTTGTTCTAGGTACATGGATTTATTTTGAAGGTACTAATAGCTTTTAGAAGCTTATTTAGACTGACTGTTGAAATAAGTTCAATAATTATGGAAGTGAATATAGAGACTTGTGATCTAGAATTATATATATTAAAATTATTTCAATTTAATTATTTATTTAATATCTAGGGAATTCATTTTTATTTTGTTTCAGGTGTCTAACCAGCTGCTAACCCTTGATTCTTCAGGATGTATTTATAGGTTACTCCTGAGGCACACATAGAAGATTGTTTTATTAATTTTATTCTTAGAAAATAATAAATTATTAACATAAATACTTAGTAGTTTTTGTACACATCTCAGTGTGTATTAATTCCATTTCCTTTTCATTCCATGGGGTGGTTCTGTTAGTTTTTCCTAGTCATGTTCTGTCTGGGTCTAAAAAGTCTCTGTACACATGGTTTTGAAATGTTTAAACGGGCTTATGGGGGAGATTGATTGCTTTGATACATCGTTTCTTTAATTTCTGTTTATACACAAACATACATATGTAAAAGTTTACAAATTGTTATAAAATGTAATTATATACTTCAAATATAAATTTGGTCTATAAAAAAACTTTTCCTGAAAATTCCTCAGAAATTATATTTTTAAAACAGCTGTAAGTGTATGGAGCCTTTTTTGAACCAATGTAGCTGGGGTTGTTTCTATTAAATATCATAAGGTATTTAAACATGATTCCATTCATCCCATTCTAGAATTTCAACTTCATCTATTTAAGTTCCTCGCCTCAACCAATTCTGTTTGAAGGTACAGAACACTGCATTTAAAAATAATTTTTCCACTATAGATCTGGCTCCTATTTTTATTCCAAACCCGACTATCTTTTGTTGGCTTTTAAAGAATCACAATAATTAATATTAATATTCGCACTGCAGCAGTGTCAAATATTGGCCTTGCCTTGAGTCCAAATGCTCTTGAGACGGAGGCTTTGCTGTACTTTTTTTTCTAATGTTGATGTATTGACTAAATCACAAGGTTGAAAAACAAGTGTCATTTGATGTTATGAAATTTGCAATATACCAATTACAAATGTTACATAAATCCATTAGATTACTGTTTGGTTAGCTGAATGTATTTGAGAAAGGTGATGCACTAAGATCATTCAGCTTGGACTGTCAAACCAACACAGCCTAGCATCTTCTTTTTAATTGAGTTAAAAATACTTTCAAGAATCATGCAATAAATACCTTTAGCATCTTACTTGATATTGAATTAGTTAATATGAATTAAATGTAAAAATTTAATATTTTGAGTACAATGTAATTAGTTATATTCTCTTAGATTTGAAATTTTCAGAGAAAAATTCTTACAAGCATGAAAGTAGGAGGTAGACAAGAAAGGTTGTCTCTTCAATAATCCATTTTACAGGTTAAAAAATTCAGAATAAATATTTTTAAAAAAATGGTAGAGCCATCAACCCCCCCCCCTCTTATTAGTAATAAGACATTTACTTACTACCACTTAGTTTTGTAAAATAGTCGTATCACTCTCATGAATCATCTTATAATTGTTATATTTAATATAACTTAGAAGTCTCAGTATTTCTCATAATAATATTTAACATAAACAAACCAAAGAAAGTTACTTCAACTGGACTAATATTGTTCCAAGTATGTCATATTACTGGAACATTTATTTAAAATAAAGTTAAGTTACTTGCCAAGTACCTAAACAAGAAATATTTAAGGCTTAAAGGAAGGTTTCTTGAATTAGGAACTCTATAGAAATTCTGGTCTCTCAGTTCTCTTTCTGCTCCCTCAGCATTTTATTTTAGATCATCTCTCAATCACATTAACAAAAATATTTAACTTTATTCATTTAAACTTTAAGGCAAAATTAATTATTTGTCTTGTAATAATTCTGAATTTAAATAATTCAAATGCATTCTGAGGGCATTTCATACCTACACCCTCAACACTTCCGAAGTGAGTTTTGCGTAAGTTGATGACGTCCGAGTTTTGTTAGGAATTGCTCGCCTGACGTCATCAAATAGGTATAGAACAGGATTCCTCGTCGGTGATTGGCTGTTTACATGACGTCATCAACATTAATATCTCTCTAGTTAGCATGGGATTCTTTGAATTCCATTATACTTGAAGCAGCTGAGAATAGTATTCCCAAAACAACACACACATATAAGAAACCCCCGGTCCCATGGTGGAATAATGAATGTAAAACTGCTGTGAAAAACAGAAAACAGGCTCTAAATTTGTTCCGCAGAAATCCATCACAAGAACATCTCATTGATTATAAAAAGAAGAAAGCTAGAGCTCAATGGGTTATTAAGACTAGCAAAAAGAAGTGTTGGGTAGATTTTTTATCAAGTATTAACCACACATCTTCACAACATGATATTTGGATAAAAATTAATCAAATTAAACACAAAAAATACAAAGAACCAATTTCAGGACTACATCATAATAACAATATCACCACTGACCCTTTCATACTCTGCAATATATTTGGACAGCAATTCAGAGACACATCCAGCAGTGATAATTACACTATTTCATTCCAAAACTACAAAAGACTGACAGAAATCTCAACAATAACAATCGATTTAGACTTCATACATCCTTTAAACAACCCATTCTCTATTCAAGAAATAAAAATTGCTTTACAGACGATACAGACCACTACACCAGGACCAGACAACATAACATATGATATGTTAAAAAATCTACCCACCTTAGGTTCTATTACCCTTTTAAAATTATTAAATGAGATATTCGAAGGTATACACTATCCTCACTTCTGGAATGAGTCAATAATTGTGCCTATTTTGAAGCCTGGGAAAGATAAAAAACTATCAACTAGTTTCAGGCCTGTATCTCTGACATGCTGTACTTCCAAGCTGCTTGAAAAAATGATTAACAAAAGATTGGTGTGGTATATAGAAAGTAAACAATTACTATCCCCATTTCAGTGTGGATTTAGACCTCATCACAACACTTTGCACCACATTGCTAGAATCGAAAATGATATACATAATGCTTTTTTAAATAAAAAGCTCCTCCTAGCAATATCATTAGACATAGAAAAAGCATACGACACAGTATGGAAAAGACTTATTTTATCCCAATTAATAGAATGGGGAATACAAGGAAAAATATTAAATTTTATAAAGAAATATCTTTCCAAAAGATCATTCAGGGTGAGGATAGGTACTACCCTCTCAGATGTATTTTTCCAAGAGAATGGAGTGCCACAAGGAGGAGTACTGAGTACAACTCTCTTCAATATTGCAATTAACTCCATTGTAAGTTTTATCCCCGAAGATGTGTCTTATTGCCTGTATGCTGACGACCTCTTTATATACACCACACAAACTGATATTTTTAAAGCACAACAAAGATTACAGACCACAATAAATGAGTTGGAAAAATGGAGCGAAATAACAGGTTTTAGATTTTCATATGAAAAATCTAAACAAATTGTTTTCACCAAAAAAAGAAATATTCCAACTCCTCACATAACTTTAAAAAACAAACTCATTGAAAATACTAATTTCATTACATTTCTTGGACTTACACTAGACAAACGACTCACATGGGTACCTCATTTGAAAAAAATTGTTAGTAAGTGCAAGAAATCATTGAACTTATTAAGGATTCTTAGTAACACGCAATGGGGTGCTGACAGATCAATGATGCTTACATTTTACCGTGCGTTTACCAGGTCTATTCTGGATTATGGATGTATAGCATATTCATCTGCCAGTCCGACAACTCTAAAACTTCTGGACCCAATACACCACACAGGACTAAGAATCGCAATTGGTGCATTTAAATCTAGTCCTGCAGAAAGCCTTTGTGCAGAGGCTGGAGAACCTCCACTGGAGTACAGGCGCATGATGTTATGTGCAAAATTTGTTTTACAAGCAAAAGCTTTGAACACACCCTGTGTAATGAGTTTTTTAAATAACCCTTTTTTTAATATGTATATCCAAAAACATTGCAAAAATAAGCCACTTTTTATTCGCACTTTAGACAGCACATATGGCTCCAAGGTTTTAAATAGAGAAATGTATTTTAACATACAACCATCATTTCCTCCTTGGACCATAAAGAACTTAAAAGTGAACTTAATTTTAACCAAATATAAAAAGAGCGATTTATTTTCAAACATCTTTTATCAAAACACTTTTAAATACATCGTAGCAAACCACGCACATAACACACTACACGCATATACAGACGGTTCCAAAACTACCAGTGGTACAGGTGCAGCGGCAGTCATTGACAATCATATTCACAGCATTAAACTACCCGATGACACAAGCATATACACTGCAGAGCTACATGCAATATTACTCGCTCTTTCCAACATAGACACAAACGTTCAGAAAAATGTCCTTCTCTGCACAGATTCAATAAGCTCATTACTCTCACTAAGAAACATTTACAATTCACATCCTGTAATCACACAAATTTTCTCTCACATTAACAGACTTAAACATATAAACATAACTATGTTATGGATTCCCGGACATGAAGACATTAAACAGAATACTATAGTAGACAAGCATGCAAAACTAGCCACAAGGAAAAACACTACAGACACGAACTTACTAACTACACAGGACTTATGCAAAGTAACAAAGAAAGAAATACTTCACATATGGCAAGGTCACTGGCTGAACTCGACTAGTAAGCTTAGAGAAATTAAACATTCAGTTAAGCCGTGGCCTTACGACTTTAAAGCAAGAAGAGATGAAGTAATACTTACACGGTTACGAATTGGACACACTCTACTAACGCACTCATACTTGATGAACAAACAAGACAAACCGATTTACTGACTGACTGCAGGCAACGCAATTACTTACAGATACCACATAATTTACACGAACTACTGACAAAGGGGAGTCCATACATAAATACAATTCTTAAACATTTAAAGACTATACACATCTATTCAAAAATCTGATACATTTTAAATTTGTTTCACATTTTTATTTTTACAACATTTTTGGATGCAAAAATAAACATTTTATCTAAACCTCAATTTTTTTGTTTTCAAGTTTTCACTCACTTGAGTGTGTACAGAGTTTTATGTAAATAGTCACCTAAACCAACTTATATTTTATCAAAACCTTAATAATTTTAAACTTCTTTTATTCATTTTATATACCAATTTAATTTTAACTATCGATTTACTTATTTATTTATTGAATATTTAAATATTTTATTAATGATTTCCCTATTGCCCAATATCATTAGTTTCGATTTTCAGTTTTGTACCTAGTTTTGAATTTTGTCTTTATTTGTTCCCTCGTTCATTTATTTTGTTCTTTGTTGTGTTCCATTTTTATTTTTTGATTTCCAATCTTTTGTTTTTTGATTCTCCATGTTTTATGTTCCTTTTGTGTTCTATGTTCCTTTTATGTTTTGTGTTCCTTTTGTGTTCTATGTTCCTTTTATGTTTTGTGTTCCTTTTGAGTTCTATATTCCTTTTGTGTTATGTGTTCCTTTTGTGTTCTATGTTCTACGTATTTATGTTTTGTTTAATTTTGTTATTTTTTTTTGTATTGTTTTGTTTTTATTTGAGTTTTGTTTTTATTTGAGTTTTGTTTTGTTTTTTAAGTTTTATTTTAGAGCAACATCGCCAAAGCTGCGAAGCTCAAATAAATAAATTCAAGATTATCATATTGTTGCGAAAATTAAATAGATGAATAATCCTTCACAGAGAGAGAGTGCCGTATTTGGAAAGTGTGACGTAGATCAAAGCAGCCGACAGAAAGTTCTAGCCTCTACGAGTACCTTCCAGCCAGGCGTCGAGACAATTCCCATTTGATGTATGCCGACAAGCTATATAAAGAGGGCCTGCCGGGAGCGATTCAGTTTTATTCTCACCTGTCTTGATGTTCACACCAGTGCTGCAGTGCTACTTAGTACAGTGCGGTAAAGTGTTTTTATAAGAAGAACAGTGTTGTGCCGTGACTGTAAGTAACAGTTTAGTGCCGTGTTTAAGACAGTGCAGTGCCGCGAAGTAAAGGACAGTGCAGTGCCGCGAAGTAAAGGACAGTGCAGTACCGCGAAGTAAAGGACAGTGCAGTGCCGTGTTGTTGTGAATCTCAGTGACCGTGAGTGAATTATTGGACTGTGTAGTCTGAAGAACAGTGACGCTATCAGTCTATACTGTGAGTAGTAATTAAGAATAATTACCAAGTTTATTGTGCATTATCCAAATAAATTGTGCAATGATAAAAACTGTGAAACTTACGATTATTTAATTTTGCAATCCAAAACAACTCTTATTAAAAACGTTTATTACTGGTTATGGTAAAAAAAACGTAACAACCTGTGTCATAAGTGGGATTGCAAAATTAAAATCAACGAAAATGAAGTTTGAAGAACTAAAAGTTGAACAACTGAACAAGGAGCTGGCTAAACTGGATATGCCAACAACAGGAAATAAGGCTGAATTACAAAGGCGGTTGACAGATGAATTCCAAAGACGAGGAATCGATATAAGTACACACGAGTTTGTCGATAAAGAAGACATTGCTGTAAGTAATCCTATCTCAAGTAGCAATTTGGACTTAAATGCAATTTTAGCCGATATGATGGAAAATAACCAGAAACTCTTAGAAGCTTCTAAGAGTAACAGTGAAAAAATATTAGAGGAAGTCAGACAAGAATTCCAGGAAGCTTCTAGAGCTAATTATGAAAGATTAGAAGAAGCATCTAGAGCTAATTGTGAGAGGTTAGAAGAAAAATTTCAGGAAGCATCTAGAGCTAATTGCGAGAGGTTAGAAGAAAAATTCCAGAAAGCTTCTAGAACAACAAACCAAAAACTCCACGAAATATCAGAAGTGTTGGACAAACGAGTGGGAGCAATAGAACAGAGAGTCGGCGAGTTTGATGAAAAACTCTGCGGCATTAAGAAGAATGTTGAAGAGAAAATGACCAACCTAGAAAGAAAGATAGATGATGAAATACGTGAGCTACAATTCCAAATGGATAATCTACATGTTCGAGAGGGTCCGGTGAGGCTCATTTCAGAACAATCCATCAAGATAAAGACCCCAACTTTTGACGGTAATGTACCATTTAATGTTTTTAAATTACAATTTGAGACGGTGGCCAGTAGAAACGGATGGAATAATGAAGAGAAAGCGGTAGAATTAATTTTGGCACTGAAAGGAACCGCTGCAGAATCCTGGAGAGTTTACCAGACGCTTGCAGGAATAATTATGAGGACATTATGGTGACCTTACAGCGCAAGTTTGGTGGTGACCATAAACGAGAACTTTTCAGTATTGAACTAAGGGGCAGAGTGCAGAAACCGAACGAGACGCTACAAGATTTTGCCATGGAAATCGAACGTCTAGTGCAGCTGACTTACCCAGGTGAAAATCATCCATTCTTGGATCAGGTCAAGATTGAAGCATTTGTGAATGGTATACGAGATCCAGACGTTAAATTCGAGGTGTGTGCTATGCAAAAATCATCCTTTCCAGAAACCATCTCTTATGCGCTAGCCCAGGAGACCGCTAAAGCAATTTCAAAACCGCAAGTCTACAATGTGCGACGTCTTGTTGCTGAAACACGAAGTGGCGGTGACGAAAGGAGTGACATAGAAGCAGTGGTCAAGCGGATACTGGAGGAGCAAAGGAATAGATCACGCGCCGAATGCTTCAACTGCGGTATGGTTGGCCATTTTCAGCGTAACTGTAAAGCACCAAAGAAAGGGTTGAGATCTTTTACACCAAGGAGGGACCACTATCGGGCGAACAACGTCCATATCTGTCTTCCAGCCAGGCGTCGAGACAATTCCCCTTTGATGTATGCCGACAAGCTATATAAAGAGGGCCTGCCGGGAGCGATTCAGTTTTATTCTCACCTGTCTTCATGTTCACATCAGTGCTAGTGCGGTAAAGTGTTTTTATAAGAAGAACAGTGTTGTGCCGTGACTGTAAGTAACAGTTTAGTGCCGTGTTTAAGACAGTGCAGTGCCGCGAAGTAAAGGACAGTGCAGTGCCGCGAAGTAAAGGACAGTGCAGTACCGCGAAGTAAAGGACAGTGCAGTGTCGCAAAGTAAAGGACAGTGCAGTGCCGTGTTGTTGTGAATCTCAGTGACCGTGAGTGAATTATTGGACTGTGTAATCTGAAGAACAGTGACGCTATCAGTCTATACTGTGAGTAGTAATTAAGAATAATTACCAAGTTTATTGTGCAGTGATAAAAACTGTGAAACTTGCGAGTATTTAATTTTGCAATCCAAAAGAACTCTTATTAAAAACGTTTATTACTGGTTTTGGTAATATAAACGTAACAATATTATTTGTATTCAAAATCATTAATGCATGAAAATCAGTTTGGATTCACACCTAACAAATCTACGCGCCCAGTGTCGGTCAGTGAAATCTGACCAGTGGGATAGGGGGGTTTAGAGGGAAGGATTTTCGAAAATTCGAAATATCTCCGTTACTATACGTCGGATCGAAAATGTATATAGAATCAATCTTATTGCAAATTAAATTTCCTATAAATAGTGCCATATACATGTATTCTTTATCTTGAATATTAACCGAGATATTTGCATTTTTATGTTTTCAGCTTCAGAGATGAGATCGGCTAACTTCGGGTCTAGTCGTGAGTTTCCATCAAGAGATAGTTCGGGCCGTTCCTGTAACTGTTTGGCTCTCTGTTCTGAAATCTCTCTATTGTAAAACTTCACGTGGGAAATCTGTTTAGTTTACGCAGCCCCTGCGTGACGGACTTTTTTAAGTCAAAATCTGAAATGATGTATGCCATTGTGTCGGTAGCTTCGGTTAATTTCATGACTAATAATTGTGTTGCAAGTACTCCTAAGTCAATGGCACTGTCAGTTAAGGATCTCTTAATATTTAGCCTATTAGTTTACTCATAAAAATAAATCACATAAAAAATGAAAATATAATTTATGAAAAAAAAGTTATTATAATTAAGAATTTAATTTATAAAAATTCAAATATGAAGACAATTAATTATTATTAAAATGTGAAATATATATTCCATTAACAATATAAATTTTTGTAAAGCAATGTATTTTGAGTTGTTTCTTTTAAGTACCTTTTTTTAAGCTCTCAGAGCGAAGTGAAAACTCGATGAATTTTCTTCACAACTCGATGAATCAAATCTCACAACACGCTTTGAACTTAAAAAAAATACTTTATTCGTAATATAAAGACGACATAGATGTGTATCGTACGGAGGTTGGGTAACAATTGCTTGGGAAGAGGAAAGGAGGGGGTTTATATAAAGTGATTCTAGTATGATGCTAACTCTGCTACTAGTCCTCGAGTCCTAGGACCTAAGTGTCCATTTCCATGTGACTTAAATTCACCTTGGAGAACGAAAAAGCTAAGAAGCTATGCTACCTAGATCTGGAGATAGAGAGAGATGGAGGGGGTCATAAATTCGGTATCTATAGGAAGGCCTCATCAACCGACTTATTAATACCTGCCGATTCTTTTCATCACCCAAGATACAAGATGCAAGACTGCCTACAGGAGCAAGCGGTCCCTGAAAAATTGTTTGCCCCGTGTTAAGGACTATGCGGACCCCCTGGATAAATTTGGCGTGTATAGGATCTCTTGCACGGGATGCGATGCCTCTTATGTGGGGCAAAGTGGTAGAAAGATTAGGACACGTTTTAAGGAGCACTTCCCTCGCGACACTGAGTTTTCCGCACACGCCAGAAAAGAGGGCCGTGACATGTCCACCATAAAGTATCAATTGCTGTATGAGGAGAAGAAGGCCAAAAGATTAAATACGGCCGAGGGGCTGTATATAAGGCTGGGTAGACAGGCGAATGGAGATCGGAATATTAATAAGAAGGAGGAGGCGGTAAGGCTACGACATGTCGGTGAAGGGGCCCTGTCTTCTCTACGGGGGCAGAGGTTCAGTCGCCCGGCAGTCGTGGTCCAGGCAACGCAGCTTTAACCAGGTACCTCCTTCATCTTCTCTCTATTATTAGTATGGGTTTTTTTCTTATTTTTTAGATGTTTCTTACAGTTTTTTAGTTTTTAATTTTATTTATAGTTTTTGACATATGCTTATCGTTGTTTGCTTTTTTTATTTGACTTGTTATTAGATTTTTTATTGGTTTGGTCTTTAAATTTTAGTAGCTGACTAGTTATTAGATTTTATATTTTTATTAGTTGACTAGTTTTAAGAATTAACATTGTTTTTACTCTCTCAGGTAAGAAAAAACGCCTCGTTCCTTCACTATTCTTTATTCGATGTGACAGAGCGCTTTCAGAGCATACGCTCCATCATCAGTGCCCTGCTGGCAAACAAATACCATAAAAACGCGTTACAATATGTAATTTAATTGAGAAATTTAGAAAATATATGTACATGTCGATGGTCAAGAGTTAAAAACATACAACTTTAAATTACAACCTAAAACTTAGTGTCCCAGTGAATATTTACAGAAATAAGAAAAACTATTTTCACAGATTAAAATTAAAAACTTGTCAGTAGAATATATAGACAATTTCAATAAATAGTTCAAATAAATAAATTAATATTTACAGTTAAAAAGTCTAAAATAGAATAAATAGTAAAAAAAAAAAAAAAAATAAAACGAATAGTCCAATTAAAATTAAAAAACCAAAAATGAAGGAACAACCACCGGAGGAGCTACAGAAAGCAATACATACAAAAAAACGTAAAAGAAGAAAAATAGAAAAGCGAGACAATGACTAACCTCTTCACAATGATGTGACAGGAACCAAGGATTCCCTGTGACTGAGGCCTCGGGACCGGAGAGCCATGAGAGAGGCCTCCGAGACATGCCTCAACCTGGTTCCTTCTCCCGTCTTAATATTCAGGCCTCCTTTTTTCATCCTATCTAGCTTTATGAACCGGGTTTCTGCTATGCTCAGAGTCTTGCCTTTTTTTGCTTCGTAGAGGAGCTCATACTTTATAGCAGATTTCTCATGCCCCTCCTTCTTTGTGTGGGCATGGAACTCTGTGTCTCTGGTAACATGCTCTTTCAGCCGGGTTCTAATCTTTCTGCCACTTTGACCGACGTACGATGCCTCACAGCTAGAGCATGTTACCCTGTACACTCCCGACTTGTTCAGTGAGTCAACAGGATCCTTGACCCTCGGGAGCATTGCTTTCAAAGAGTGTCGACTTTTGAAAGCAGTCGTCATCCCCAGTGTCTTGAGTTTATTTCCTATCTTATGAGAGACAGAGCCCAGATACGGAATAGAAAGAGCGAAACATACGTCCTTATTTCGGATTCCATATCCATAGTCAACTTCCGACGGAGCCTCTTCTGGACTAGTCTGTCCACCACCCCATCCTTGTAGCCGTTGTTGGATGCTATGCACTTGATGTTGCGCAGCTCAGCTTCATAGTTCTTTTCATCCAACGGCACATTCAACAGCCTGTCTACGAGGAAAATCAGGCCTGACATCTTGTATTGGGGGTGGTGGAAAGAATCCGCCGGTATTATCAGGTCTGTCGATGATCTCTTCCTAAAAATACTAAAAGAATGGCCACTACCTCGCTTCTCTATCTCCAAATCTAGGTAGCACAGCTTATTATGCTGCTCTACTTCCAGGGTGTACTTTATTGTCCCATGGCAACTATTCAGGTACGAGTGCAACCCATTCTAGCATGGTACCTTTAAAAACGATAAGAATATCATCAACATAGCGACCCCAGAACTCAATGAACTTGAAGTAGGGGTTGCGTGGGGACAATATATACCTTTCTTCCATGTAGTTCATAAACATATCGGCAGCTAGAGGGCTGATCCCCGATCCCATAATTAAACCATGGTCCATTTTGTAACAGCTGCCACTGAATTTGAAATAATTTTGACCCAAACAGACCGAGAGTAAGCTGACAAATTCGTTTGAAATTAAGGGATTGACATTTTTGTTTTTGAAAAATTTCTCGAACACCTTGATGACGTGTGGGGGTGGAATATTCCCAAACATATTGACAACATCAAATGATGCCAAGATTCTTGGTTCCGTGAAAGAAACACTGTTTAATTTAGAGACAAGCTCACTACTATTGGATATTGAGTGGGTGGGTTTGAAGTTAGTAAAATTTTTAAATATTTGTACTAAACGTTTACTGAGTTTTTCCGAAGGAGCCGAGTTAAATGAAACAATTGGTCTGAAGGGGTGGTTTTCTTTATGAACTTTGGGTAAACAATATAGCAACGGGGGGAGTGGATTCATGTGTACTAGGTATGGCAATTCCTCCTTTTTAAATAGATTAGGGGCTCGTAATATAGCTTCTTTTATTTTTGTATTGAACGAGTCCGTTGGGTCACGTGCTAGTTGGATGCAGCCTTCCTCAATCAACAGAGAATACACTTTATTCTCATACTCATCTTTGCTCATAATGACTAAACCTTGGCCTTTATCGGCCAACTCAAATTGTTCTCTTTTAACCTTTTATTTATATTCTTAATTATCTATAAGACCCTTGCGGAATTATTTTTACTATGTATGAGTTTACTATTATTATTTTTGTTCTGAGAACCACTATGAGAATCCGAACATAGAAACCTCTCGATTTCAATAGCTATTTCCTTCAACGTGACATTATCACAATCAATACCTTCTACAGCTACCATGAGATCAATTAAGTCCCTTTCCCCTGGTGCCACCTTAGGACAAAATTTAAGCCCTTTATTTAAAATTGATAGCTCCTCCTGTGTGAAGTTCAAGTTGAAAAGGTCAAACACCTCCACTCTTAATACTTCTTTATTACAGGCAAAGTACTTTCGGGGCAAACCGTCCCATCATCAGTGCTCTAGAGTTGGTCCCTATTGAGCCGACATCTCCGGCGAGACTCCGGAGTCATAGTCAGCATATTTGTACATTGCCATCATAAAGTTATACTTTTGTTGTCCACAACAATTAACACTGTAAAACACAACATCTATTGGACAGTCAGCTTTGTCATTTAAATGTTGCAGATATTTCAGCACACAGCTCCCAATCTCAATCACGCCTCTTCTTCCTTGTGTCTTATCCCAAGTGTAACAGTTTACCGTTTTGTCACCCTTCAGTTCAGCAATTGTTAAATTGTCTGCTAGCTTTGAAATGTAGTAGTAGGAAGACGCCTCCCCCTGCGGACAGGACAGCACTGCCTGAAGGTCGTATACTGCTACGATGGTTGAATCTGTGGTTTTCTTGTCATTCTCCTTTTCCAGTCTGGACAAGTCCTTTTCTAGAATATGATTCTCATATTCTGTTGTATTTTGTTTCGTGTTTTGGTATATGAGACAAACATCACACTGATCTTTCTTCGGTGTGAAAAACGAAAGGTTGTATGACTTGAAAATAGCTCTGTACTTGCAGTAGCTGATTCCTGCAAGGTTTGACTCCTTTCTTTCTTTTAGATAATCTCTGTGAAGTTCGGCGATAGATTTTCCACCATGGATATACTCCCTAGAACTTTGCGATCTGCAGTAATGACTAGGAATTCTGGGAACTTTTTCTATGTGATCCTTTGCGCTCTTCACGAGTTCTTTATCCAACTTGTTACCCTTTCCATGCTTGCCTCTCATTTCCAAGCTTAGCACACCTGTGCTTTTGTCTGTTTTTTCAAAGGTTGTACGAATAGCTCTGTACGATAGGTCAAAAGTGTTTTTAAAAAATTGTTTGCATACCCGTATTTTTCTCCATCTTTCGTTATCGAATATGATTGATTAGAGCCCCTTTCCCTTTTACGATTCAACGTAATCCTCTGATACTTGGGAACAACTTCCTGTGTGCTATCTTTTATGAATTCTCTTTGTCTTTGCAAGTCTCCCATTCCCCAAAACATTGCGAAACTCTCTTGCCGGTAGTTCTCATCAATTTTTTCAGAGCACTTGAGTTTACAGTTGTGGCAAGGAGGCTTCATCCTTCGTTTTTTCACTCTTCCTCGGGTTTTAGACTCGTATTCCTCACCGCAGTTTCGCATCTTCTTTGCTAAAGTTCTTTTATTAAATTTACCTCTTTTCCTTTTTCTTGTAACCGGTTCGTTTGCATTTTCCATTTCAATTCCAGTCACTATTTCATCGCTACATTCACTGTCACTTTCAAAGCCAGAACTTGATATATTATAATCGGGGTCGACTTCATCGTCATCAGAATTATGAAATGGGTCTTGGTCTTCCTCATCAGTAGAGTCCGTGTTAATATTGTTGTTGACACTGTAGCTTTCAGTCCCCAATAATTGACCCGTAACAATATCGTCGGCCAAACCAGACTTCTGAGCTTCCCGTGCCATTTGTTCTGTTGAAACTTCTACCGGATCTACTGCAGTCATGTGAGTGATCGTTGGTGCAGTAACTTCACATTCTAAAATTAAAAAAAATATATATATTTATAAGTCACCAATGGTCATGCAAACGACGAACAGTATTGATTTATAGATATCAAAATGGCAAAAGCCCGAACTTACCAGTCGAAGGGGAAGTGTGGTTTTCAGTATTTTTTTGTATAAGGTCACATTCCACCCATTTATCATTAGAGAGTGGGTGTAGTTCAGTCAAATCAGTCTTGCTAGGAACATTTTTAGTAGTGCTTTCTGTATCCATAAATAATGTTGGAAGCAACGGATCAGGCAGCTTATAACAATCTTTTACATCCATTAGCCCTATAGTAACTTCTAATGGAACAATAGTAGTCAGGTCAGCGTTCGTTGATGCAGTAACTTCACATCCTAAAAAATATATTATAGATAATACTAGCTAAGGTACCCGGCGATGCCCGGAAAATCATTGTTAACTTACTAATGATGGTATTTTGATAGCAAGACTTCAATGTGTACAATTACACTTCCATCCAAGACGTAATGGTTTTCCGAAATAGCCAACCCTGAAGGGTAACTTCAGGGGATTGATATAATAGAAATTTTAGTTTTGAAGAATAAATGAAAATATGTTCCTAATCTATCCCTTTACACTTTTTGAATCACCTTTTTTCAATACTCGTAATTCAAACCATAATCATAGGTAGCATTTATTACAATTAAATATCATCTATAATGAACATATTTCCTTTCAAAAGCCAATCCGAGCTCATATAATATAAGGCAAAGTTTTTGCACGTAAGATTATATTTGTAATAGCGAATCACACTGGAAACTACTTTCAGTAATGCCAGACGGGAAATTAGTAAACTCAATTATCTAGTAAGGCTCCATTCATCTTCCGCTCCCGCATGAGACTTCTCAAAATTCTTCTACTTAAATTATTGATTCAAAACATTATTTTAATAATTTATCTACTGGATGGAATTAAATAATAGAGGTACCCTGAAAATATCATATCATATACGCATATTGTTTAAACGCATATTGTTTTTTGTCATAATGACATTACCATTAACGTTTAATTATTATGATAGCACATATTTGTTTCAATAACATCAAGGTACATTATACAAATTAAATAATGGAAATGCTCTTATAGTTTATATTTCTATCGGAAATAAATAACGAAGCTATTTTCTAGGAAAAATAAATAAATGAGGAGGGGGTGACGAAGATTTATTCCTCACTAATCCGAATCATACTTTGAACTATCATATAAGACGAAAACATAACATCATTTGTCATAGTATTCATTTATTAAAACCCAAATAGAATATAGTTAGAAAAAAACAAATAGAAAATAGAAAAACCGAGTTTTTCATTTCAGCCTCTCTTATAATCCCCACTCCCCTTTGAACCTAAAATTTTTAATATAGCTTATAATCATGGAAGAATTAATGCTAATTCACACACCGAGTTTTGCTAAGTTCGGTTCAATCGTTAGTGCCCAACAAAATTGTTGGCTCCCGCTTTAGATTTTAGTGTATATCTCGTTTATACTTTTCTATACGACAAAAATAAATAAAACAAAAGTTACTTTAAATAGAAAAATAAACTACTTTTGTTATGTTCATATTTGCCGAAAAAGCAATAGGAAACGAAATATCGCTATTTTTAAATTCAGGCCTCCCTTATAACCCCCACTCCTGCTCGTCCCTAGAAATATTAGTATGGCTTATTATAATGAAAGCGTTAGTACTAATTCACATACAGAGTTTGGTTTAATTCGGTTTAGTCTTTAGAGCCAAATAAAATTGTGGACTCCCGCTTTAGTTTACAGCGTATAACTCATTTATGCTTCCGTATACGGCAAAAGTGCATATAACAAAAGTTACTCTAAATAACAAAATAAACAACTTTGGTTATGTGAATATTTGCTGAGAAAGCAATAGGAAACGAAATATCGCTATTTTTAATTTCAGGCCTTCCTTATAACCCCCACTCCAGCCCGTCCCTAGAAATATTAGTATGGCTTATTATAATGAAGGCGTTAGTACTAATTTACATACCGAGTTTGGTTTAATTCGGTTTAGTCTTTAGTGCCAAATAAAATTGTGGACTCCCGCTTTAGTTTATAGCGTATAACTCATTTATGCTTCCGTATACGTCAAAAGTGCATATAACAAAAGTTACTTTAAATTACAAAATAAACAACTTTTGTTATGTGCATATTTGCTGAAAAAGCAATAGGAATCGAAATATCGCTATTTTTAATTTCAGGCCTCCCTTATAACCCCCACTCCTGTTCGTCTTAGAGAATATTAATATAGCCTAAAGTCTAAGTTGGGCTAGTAGTAATATACATACCAAGTTTCATAAAATTCGGTTCAGCCGTTTATGCATGAAAAGGTAACAAACAAACAAACAAACAAACAAACAAACAAATAAACAAACAAACAGACACGAAAGAAACAAAATGCAGTTATGGTGCCTATGACATGTGAAACGAAATGTTATCGTGAAATTTCGCGAAAAAAATCAATGTACAGACAGAGGTTACAATTTTATATATATACTAGCTAAGGTACCCGGCTTCGCCCGGGAATTCATTTGAGCCGGGATGATAATGGTATTTTTTCGGCAAGACTTTACTTTGCACAATATTTTGATAATTACCCGTTTCAGTGTTCAAGGCTAGTATCCGTGGTTGGTTTGGGATAAAAAATGAAATATCCCGAATTTTTATCAGGCCTCCCTTATAATCCCCACCCCCGTTATAACCTAAACATTTTAATATAGCTTATAACAATGTAAGAATTAATGCTAATTTATATATTCCAAGTTTTGTTGGAATCGGTTCAACCGTTGGTATCAAATAAAATAGTTGACTCCCGCTTTAGCTTTTAGTATATATCTCGTTTATAATTTGTTATGCAACAAAAGTGAATATAACAAAAGTTACTTTAAATAACAAACTAAACAACTTTTGTCATGTGCATATTTGCAGAAAAACCAATAGAAAACGAAATACCGCTCTTTTTATATATATCCCTCCCTTACAACCCCCACTCCTGCACGTTCCTACAAATGTTAGTATGACTTGTGATAATGAAGGCGTTAGTGCTAATACAAATACCGAGTTTTATTGATTTCGGTTGAGTCTCTTGTGTGCCAAATAAAATTGTTGGCTCCCGCTATCATTTTTAGCGTATAACGCATTTATATTTCGGTATACGACGAAAGTGTGTATGACAAAAGTTAATCTAAATAACAAAATAAACAGCTTTTGATATGTGCATTTTTGCCGAATAACCAATAGGAAACGGAATATCACCATTTTTAATTTCAGGCCTCCCTTATAACCCCCACTCCTGCCCGTCCCTAGAAATGTTGGTACGGCTTATTATAATGAAGGCGTTACTGCTAATACACATACCGAATTTTAATTAGTTCGGTTGAGTCTCTTGTGTCAAATAAAATTGTTTACTTCCGCTATAGGTTTTAGCGTATATCTCGTTTATAATTCGGTATGCAAAAAAAGTGTATATAACAAAAGTTACTCTAAATTACAAAATAATCAACTTTTGTTATGTGCATATTTGCTGAAAAAGCAATAGGAAACGAAATATCGCTATTTTTATTTTCAGGCCTCCCTTATAACCCCCACTCCTGTTCGACTTAGAGAATATTAATATAGCCTAAAGTCTAAGTTGGGCTAGTAGTAATATACATACCAAGTTTCATAAAATTCGGTTCAGCCGTTTATGCGTGAAAACGTAACAAACAAACAAACAAATAAACAAACATACAAACAAATAAACAAACAAACAGACACGAAAGAAACAAAATGCAGTTATGGTGCCTATGACATGTGAAACGAAAAGTTATCGTGAAATTTCGCGAAAAAAATCAATGTACAGACAGAGGTTACAATTTTATATATATATATAATTATTATATTATGGGGAAAAGTTTGAAAATTATGATCTATGAGGGAGTGATATCTTCCTATATGCTAGTATTGACTACACCAATGCTTATGCAAGTGACCAACAATATTGATTTATTTAAATCAAATGACAAAACCTAATCTAAACAGCAGGAGGGGATACGTGGTTTTCAGTCTCTAATTGTATATCAGTCTTGCTAGTTTCAGGAACATCTTCAGGACTGCGTTCTAAATTGACTCGTGTCGGAGGCAAAGCATATGTCGCAATCACTTGCCACCGCCTTTCATTTTTTGCCGCAAGTTTTAATATCAAAGCTGTACGTTTTTTCCTTGAACAAACAACAATAAGTAATCTGAGGAAAAATATTGAAGCTCTGTGGTAATTAGTTTAAGTATTTACGTACAAGGGTCAATTCTGAGCCTTGTAAGCCGTAAAACATCTTGCATAACGATACTTAAGGATAACATAAACAGGCATATCTTCAAAAACATCACATGAAACTTTGTTTTGATACAATTCAAACAGAATTATTGAAACATATTTCTGTTTTAATTAACATTTTGCTTTATTCGCCGGGTGAAAATTTACCCGGAACCCAACGTTTTGGCAAATATGCCGGTTTGTTTTAGTTGAGCCTGTTAGAAACGCATTAATGTTGAGTGCAAACCGGATTATCTGCCAATAAGTCATATCTGGGTAATAATAAAAATGTACTATTGTGAGATAATTCAGTTTTACTTACATGATGGACGTCTTTCCTCCTTGAAGGTTTTGAAGCGACTGGCGTATTGCGACATAGATCTGTCTTCTGATAAACAAAATGGCTATTTCCACGTAAATGCATACCGGCCCAACGCCATCTGACGGATTTTTTTCAACTATACAAAATGCCGGTTCGACATAAAAATAGACAGGAAAAAAAGACATTTTTTGACACCAACAACTCAAAAACACAATTTTTGCAGATATGCCGGTTTGATTTGACAGCGATGATATGTGCTCGGATTGGTTCTTGACAGGAAATAGGTTTCATTTTAGATGGTACTAGCTAAGGTACCCGGCTTCGTTCGGGAAATCATTAGAGGCTGAATATTGAGGGTATTTTTATAGCAAGGCTTCAATGTGTACCTTTATACTTCCTGTCTGGGCGTATCCCAATCAATCCCTCTCTACTGTTTGACACGCCGTGAATAATTCAAGTCATATTTTCTGTCAAACCCACTCCGAGCACACATAGTTTAGAAATACTCGGTTATAAGTAGAAAGAAATTCCAATAGTGCCAGCATTTAACAGGAAATAAGTTAATACAATTAACTGTGTAGGCGGGGCTCTGTGCGACCTTCCGCTTGAGATTTATAACCTCACTAATACGAATTATTCATAGAACTACTATGTACGTCGAAAAACAACATTATTACGCCTATAACAAATAAACATTAATTAGACTTAATACAATTGGTTACCACCGCTATAGTTTTAGCGAATACCTCGTTTATACTTTGTTAAACGACAAAAGTGGATACATCAAAAGTTATTCTAAATAACAAATAAAAACCTTCTGTAATGTGCATGAGATAACAGGCTTATCGGATAACTCCCCCCCCCCTGTGTCATCCACAGAAATGTTAACATAGCTTATTTTCATGGAGGAGAGGATGCTGAGTCACATACCGATTTTGTTTAATTCGGTTGTTTTTTGCGCCCAATAAATTGTTGACTTCGGCTATAGGTTTTAGCGTATATCTCGTTCATACTTCAGGATACGAAAAAAGTATGTATAATAAAAGCTACTTTCAATAACACAACAAGCAACGTATGTTACGTGCATCCGTTGAAAAACCAATGGGGAACGGAATATCGCAATTTTTCATTTCAGGCCTGCCTTATAACCCCCACTCCCGTTTGACCCTATAAATTTTAATATAGCTTATAATCATGGATGAATTAATGCTAATTTACATACCGAGTTTTGTTAAATTCGGTTCAACCTTTAGTGCCCAATAAAATTGTTGGCTTCCGCTTCAGATTTGGGTGACTACCTCGTTTATACTATGTTATAAAACAAAATTGAATATAACAAAAGTTATTCTAAGTAACAAAATAAACAACTTTTGTTAAATGCATATTTTCGGAAAAACCAATAGGAAACGAAATATCGCTATTTTTAATTTCAGGCCTCCTTACAACCCCCACTCCTGCCCGTCCCTAGAAAAGTTGGTATGGCTTGTTATAATGAAGGTGTAAATGCTAATACACCTACCGAGTTTTATTTAGTTCCGTTGATTCTGTTCGTCTCAGAGAATATTAGTATAGCCAAAGTTTAAGTTGGGCTAGTTGTAATATTCATACCAACTTTCATAAAATTCGGTTCAGCCGTTTATACGTGAAAAGGTAACAAACAAACAAACATACACGAAAGAAACAAAATGCAGTTATGGTGTCTATGACGTGTGAAACGAAAAGTTATCGTGAAATTTCGCGAAAAAATTAATGTACAGATAGAGCTTACAATTGTATATATATATATATATATATATATATATATATATATATATATATATATATAGAGAGAGAGAGAGAGAGAGAGAGAGAGATAGATTTAATAGTAATAATGCTATCCATGATTTTGGTTTGAAGTATTCAAAAAGGTGAGCCAAAAAGTTGAGAGGGATAGATTAGGTATACATTTTTCTTCAAAACTAAGATTTCTATTCTACCACTCCCCAATAGATACCCTATAGAATTGGCAATTTCGGAAAAACAATACGTCGTGGAGGGAAGTATAATTGTACACTTCAAGTCTTCATATAAAAATACCATCATTAGTCAGTCAACAATGATTTCCCGGGCATCGCCGGGTACCTTAGCTATTAATGGTGGGTGGTATTATTGTGATTCTTGAAGGAACTGGTGATTTTATTGAGGAAGAGTATTAGGTAATAGTGGGTGGTAATGTGATGATTGTTAGACGAACTAATGACTTGGTAGAGTATGAGGATTAGGTACTGGCTGGAGGTAATTTGGTGATTCTTGGAGGAACTAGTAGTTTGGTAGAAGAAGAGGATTAAGTACTGGAGGGATGTAATATGATTTTTGGAGGAACTAGTTCTTTAGTACAAGAAGAGGATTAATGTGGTGGTAAACCTATGTTCGTTTGTTAAGGTTATGTTAAACAGATGTTCGCTTAACATATATAAGGCTGTTAATAAATGTTTCACGTTGAGACAGCACGTGTTGTTCCTTATTCTAAAATGAGGTACTAGAGGGATGTAATATGATGATTCTTGGAGGAACTTGCAATTAGATCATGAAAAAGTACTAGGTAATGCTGGGTGGTAATATGGTGGTTCTTGATGGCACTGATGATTAGGTAGAGGAAAAGCATTAGGTTATGGGGTGTTACTTAGAGAAACTGGTGAATCGGTAGAGGAAAAGCATTAGGTAATCCTGGGTGATAATGTGGTGATAATTAAAGGAACTGATGATCACTCGTGATTAGATAGAGAAAGAAGATTAGCCTATGCTGGGAGGCAATATGGTGATACAGGAAGAGCATTAGTGGGTCAAGAGTATTAGTGGTGGGTGGTAATATAGTGATTCTTGAAGGAACTGGTGACTAGGTAGAGGATGAGGATTAGGCAATGGCGGTTGGTAATATGAATATATATAGATCAACTGGTGATTTGGTAGAGGAAGAGGATTAGGCAATGGCAGTTGGTAATATGAATATATATAGATCAACTTGTGATTTGGTAGAGGAAGAGGATTAGGCAATGCCAGTTGGTAATATAGTGATTCTTGAAGGAACTGGTGACTAGGTAGAGGATGAGGATTAGGCAATGGCGGTTGGTAATATGAATATATATAGATCAACTGGTGATTTGGTAGAGGAAGAGGATTAGGCAATGGCAGTTGGTAATATAATGATTCTTGAAGGAACTGGTGACTAGGTAGAGGATGAGGATTAGGCAATGGCAGTTGGTAATATGGTTATATCTAGATCAACTGGTGATTTGGTAGAGGAAGAGGATTAGGCAATGCCAGTTGGTAATATAGTGATTCTTGAAGGAACTGGTGACTAGGTAGAGGATGAGGATTAGGCAATGGCAGTTGGTAATATAATGATTCTTGAAGGAACTGGTGACTAGGTAGAGGATGAGGATTAGGCTACGGCGGTTGGTAATATGGTTATATCTAGATCAACTGGTGATTTGGTAGAGGAAGAGGATTAGGCAATGGCAGTTGGTAATATAGTGATTCTTGAAGGAACTGGTGACTAGGTAGAGGATGAGGATTAGGCAATGGCAGTTGGTAATATGGTTATATCTAGATCAACTGGTGATTTGGTAGAGGATGAGGATTAGGCAATGGCAGTTGGTAATATAATGATTCTTGAAGGAACTGGTGACTAGGTAGAGGATGAGGATTAGGCAATGGCAGTTGGTAATATAGTGATTCTTGGAGGAACTGGTGACTAGGTAGAGGATGAGGATTAGGCAATGGCAGTTGGTAATATGGTTATATCTAGATCAACTGGTAATTTGGTAGAGGAAGAGGATTAGGCAATGGCAGTTGGTAATATGGTTATATCTAGATCAACTGGTAATTTGGTAGAGGAAGAGGATTAGGCAATGGCGGTTGGTAATATGGTTATATCTAGATCAACTGGTAATTTGGTAGAGGAAGAGGATTAGGCAATGGCGGTTGGTAATATGGTTATATCTAGATCAACTGGTGACGAGGTAGAGGATGAGGATTAGGCTACGGCGGTTGGTAATATGGTTATATCTAGATGAACTGGTAATTTGGTAGAGGAAGAGAATTTGGGATCGGTGGGAGATAATATGGCAATTCTTTGAGAATATGTTTATTTCTAAATCAGCAAACTGTGTAGGGAAATTAATTAAATTTGCATTTTCTTATGCATTTTACTAATGAAAATAAAGTACTGCTTCCATTTGGTTTCCTTTATATCTTTTTTATATATAAAGTTTGTATTTTATTTGATTAATTTTGTGTTACTTAAATAAAGTTCTATAGAATAATTGTCCTACTTATCCTTTATTTCGAGATAGTGACCTTTCTTGAAGTCATCTCCCAAGTTTTTCTCTGCAAGATCAACCAGTAGTTTATAGGGCTTGACACAGTTCCTTAAATTCCCAGGCTTTTGGATTAAATTCAAACAAAATAGTAAAATAAATAAAATAAGCTTATCTCATTGATTTTAATATGCAGAGTCCTCTGTTAGTCAATAAATAATAATTAGCCAAAAAAAAAGAAAAAAAAATTATCTATTGAATGGAAAAACTTAACACCTTTATTTATATTTTTCAGTTTTATATCAAATGAATTGTAAAGTTTATATTGATGTTTTGCTGCTAGGCCAGTTTTGAAGCCGCTGAAGAAAGTGCTGCAAGCGAAGCCCCCACCGAAGCCTGCTCCTAAACCGCCAACTGTTCCAAAGCCTTTCAATTTCACTGACGTCAACAAGTTCAGAACGTCCGTCACGCAGGGGCTGCGTAAACTAAGCAGATTTCCCATGTGATTTTACAATAGAGAAATCTGTCTACTAATAACCACAGTAGTAGTAAGGATGGCAGTAAATACGAAAATGGCCGTCCTAGCTCCCGGCGGAAAGTCCCGAACATCCTGCGACCATACACACAATACAAATGAAAATATCTTGGTTAATATTCAAAATACAGAATAAATGTATAGAACAAAATTTACAGTAAATTTAATTTGCAACACGATATATTCTTTACAATTTTTTGACGCATAATAACGGATATATTCTAATTTACAAAAATCCCCCCTCTAAACCACCCCCCTCCTACTGGTCCGATTTCAGCCATTAACGAAGTTGATCTTTCTTTTTACATAAAACGATTAAATTTCGAGTTTGGTAACGATCAAACAAAAATTGCGACAGCTAGAGCGTTAACAGACAAATATATATACATACGAGGTATCGTATTTATATATATATATATATATATATATATATATATATATATATATACTACCTCAGATACCCGGCTTCGCTCGGGAATTCATTTGAGGCTGGATGGTGATGGTATTTTTTTTGCAAGGCTTTACTTCGCATAATATTTTGACATTTACCCGTCCCATTGTTTAGGGTTAATACCCGTCGTTTTTGTGGATTTATAAATGATAAAATGAATTTTTTATGTAAGACTTCACTGTCCTCCATATCGTCATATATCCCGTTTCCTGTGCATTATGCATAGGTTTGAATTATTAAGGACAAAATATTAACATAAATTTGAATTAATTTTTCCAGGTGAGGTAGTTCATATTGAAAAGAATTTTTGAGCAACTTTCTCTAAATAATAATTTATAGAGAATAAATGTTCCCTAAGGGAAATCTGCTAATAAACAACTTTTGTTATGTGCATATTTGCCGAGACCCCAATAGGGAACGAAATATCGCTATTTTTAATTTCATGCCTCCCTTACCACCCCCACTCCTGCCCGTCCCTAGAAATGCTAGTAAGGCTTATTATAAGGAAGGCGTTACTGCTAACTCGCATACCGAGTTTGGTTTAGTTCGGTTGAGTCTTTTGTGCCAAATAAAATTGTTCACTTCCGCTATAGGTTTTAGAGTATCTCCCGTTTATAATTCGGTATACGAAAAACGTGTATATAACAAAAGTTGCTCTAAATAACAAAATAAATCACTTTTGTTATGTGCATAATTGCCGAAAACCCAATAGGAAACGAAATATCACTATTTTTAATTTCAGGCTTCCATTATAACTCCCACTCCTGTTCGTCTCAGAGAAGATTAACATAGCCTAAAGTCTAAGTGGGGTATGTTAATAATCTCTGAGACGAACAGGAGTGGGGGTTATAAGGGAAGCCAGAAATTAAAAACTAGTGATATTTCGTTTCCTATTAGTTTTCGGCAAATATAAATATTACAAAAGTTGTTTATTTTGTTATTTAGAGTAACTTTTGTAATTTACACTTTTTTCGTATACTGAATTATAAACGAGATATACGCTAAAAGAGCGGAAGTGAACAATTTTATTTGGGACAAAAGACCCAACCGAAATAAATGAAACTCGGTATATGTATTAGCACTAACGCTTTCATTATTACAAGCCATACCAACATTTCTAGGTACGGGCAGGAGTGGGGGTTATAAGGGAGGCCAGAAATTAAAAATAGCGATATTTCGTTTCCTATTGGTTTTTCGGCAAATATGAACTTAACAAAAGTTGTTTATTTTTATATTCAGAGTAACTTTTGTCATATTAATTTTTGTCTTTTAACAAAGTATAAACGAGATATACACTATAAACTAAAGCGGGAGTCAACTATTTTATTGGGCGCTAACGATTTGTTTTATGTAAAAAGAAAGATCAAGTTCGTTAACGGCTGAAATCGGACCAATGGGAGGGGGGGTTTAGAGGGGAGGATTTTCGAAAATTCGAAATATCTCCGTTACTATACGTCGGATCAACAAATGTACCGAATCAATCTTATTGCAAATTAAATTTACTATAAATATTGTTATATACATTTATTCCCTGTCTTGAATATTAACCGAAATATTCGCATTTTTATTAAATCTGGGCGACTAACGGACAAGTGACTCCCGCCAAAACCTATATCGGCCGATTCCTTAAGTGCTCGGCTGTCGTGAAATTTATTTATTGTAAAACTTCACGTGGGAAATCTGCTTAGTTTACGCAGATCCTGCGTGACGGATTTTTTTTTAGGTCCCACTAAGTCTGCGTGGGGATTACAAAATATTGAATTTCTCTTTAGTAGTTTCTAGGGGTACAGAAATTTGATAAAGACCTTTTTTTTTAATATTGTAATCATAAATAATTTCAGATTTCAACAGAATTATCCATTTTGAGTTTTGCTGAACCTGATTTGGTGTGACATCTGTACATATCTTATATAACTCAATAACGACTTGCTTAGAATATTGATATTTCATATTTAGGACTGCTGTAGCAACCAGTTCTACACCTCCCCTTTTTGTTCAAAATCAACTTAAAGTGATGGTGTTAAAGGAGGGTGAAAATCCTCTCTACCAAACGTTTGATGATGTTATTTTTGAAGTTAATTTAATATTCCAGATGGATCGCTAGGATAATCACAATAAACAACTTGACTAGTAAGATGAACTCTATTACATTTTTTTGATGCGATATATATTTAATAAATGTGATAGTTATGATTTTATATTTGACCTTTTTGTACTTTCACTCATTTTAGTCTAATTTTGTTAATTAATGAACTTCACCTTTCATTTTACATGAACATATTTAAATAAAATAACTCACTAGAGTTTTAAGATAGGAACACAATATAACCAATTTCTTTCCCCCAATATTTAATCATGGGCATCTTTCAGCTGTGTTTTTCCCCCTTCATAACTATATTTAGAATTACAACTATTAATTTAACAATTAATACAACTAATTTAAACTATTATAGAAGACTAATTAATGTGTATTTCATGCAGAGCGTTAAAGCCGAAAGTACTGAAGTGAAAGAGAGCTTGAACAAGGCAGTTACTACGATTGCACCAGCAAATGGGACAAACAAGAAGAAACCCCTAGAGGTTAGTTTGCCCTAACTCTAATATTTTTCGTGCCAACTGCTGAAAAGTGCAATAAATGTTTACATTATATAGAAGCTATGATTGAGCAGCTCACTATTGGTGACAGTCACACACACTTTTAGCAGATTTCCCTTAAGGGAAATCAGCTACTGAGGTTCTACTCATGACGGAATTTTCGAAATTTTTCTTCAAAGGTCCATCGATCCTACCTAGTAGATGACGAATATGAGGTCCGTTCAGAACTGTATATATATATATATATATATATATATATATATATATATATATTTGTCTGTTACCGCTATAGTGGTCGCAATTTTTGTTTAATCGTTACCAAACTCGACATTTAGTCGTTTTATGTAAAAAGAAAGATCAAGTTCGTTAACAGCTGAAATCGGACCAGTGGGATGGGGGGGGGCTTAGAGGCGAGGATTTTCGAAAATTCGAAATATCTCCGTTACTATACGTCGGATCGAAAAATTGTACAGAACCAATCTTATTGCAAATTAAAGTTACTATAAATATTTTGATACACATTTTTTCTCTAATTTGAATATTAACCGAGATATTTGCATTTTTATTAAATTGGGGCGCCTAACGGACGAGTTACTTTCCCGCCAAAAGCTAGTTCGGCCGTTTCCTTCGCTGGCTCGGCTCTCGTGAAATTTCTCTATTGTAAAACTTCACGTGGGAAATCTGCTTAGTTTACGCTGCCCCTGCGTGACGGACTTTTTCGTCATCTCCTGGGTAGGATCGATGGACATTTGAAGAAATTTTTCGAAACTCGCGTCATAAGTACGACTTCAATAGCTGATTTCCCTTAAGGGAAATCTGCTAAACCACTCGGTATGTGTATTAGCACTAACGCCTTCCTTATAATAAGCTATACTAACATTTCTAGGGACGGGCAGGAGTGGGGTTATATTAAGGGGAGCCTGGAATTAAAAATAGTGATATTTCGTTTCCTATTGGGGTTTCGGCAAATATGCACATTACAAAAGTTGTTTATTAGCAGATTTCCCTTAAGGGAACATTTATTCTCTATCTTGAATATTAACCGAGATATTTGCATTTTTATGAAGTCTGTGGTCGGGTATTGTTCGGATTAGGTCGGCCGTTTCTGTCATTGCTCGGCTCAGGTGGAAGCTTCTTCTTAACTTCCCTGTCGTTTCTAACCTTACCTTACCTTCGTTACTTTGTGAGATTTAGGCAAATACGTTCTGTTCATCCGCCCCCCCCCCATTCTTTAGTCTTGGACTACTAAAATTTCAGTTATTAAAATATAAATTATTCTTACAATCCAGAAGCCGTTTCAGTTGGGAATTTATTTTAATTAACTGACGAGAGCTGATGATTATAACCGAGTATATACCTGCCCGGCCAAGCTAAGTTGTAGAATAGACTAACTTTTACTTATTTATTTTATTTTATTTATTACTCTCTCGGCAAGACAGCAGTAGTGCCTTGCTACCAAATAGCTTTTTCTTTAATTTAATTAGATGATTCTATTTAATATTTTCCTTATTATTTCTTCGTTCTATTTTTTTTTGTTTTTTTTTTAATTTTATACATAACGATACGTATTATTATTATTAAGTATTCTATTTTATTTACTCTGGGAGGAGATACACATACTAAAACCCAAAAATGAATAAACCCCCTGATTACCTAATCGAAAAGTAATACTATCTAATAGTATTAGAGAGGTCATGGATAGAACATGTAAGACTGGTTCTGGGAGAGGGGCTAATCCTAAACCCTTTAATCCTGTATCTTCCACCATTATTGTTCGCCGATATTCTCGGCGGACTCGACGAGTCATGTGTTTTTATTTAATTAAATATTACCATATGTTTATATAATTAAAATAAAGTAGTGTTTTCTTTTTGTTGTACTGAGGCGAACGCGTAGTTTTTTATTCTATTAGCTAAGGCCGGTCAGACGACTTGTAAGCAAACAATTATCTTATCTGTTTCTTTCTCTTGTCCTCATCCGTTTCTTCCTGTTGACTACCGAGTTTGTTCTGGTGTGCACTTGTGAGTTGAATATTTCTTTACGCGGGTGCTGTTGAATTTTCAATTATCTTTAAGTGAATTCATTCATTAAAATGAGTGCCCGTAGCAATGACATGTAATTTTAACTACAACAACTTTGGCAGAAAGTAGTTAAAACTAATAACTACTGTTGTAGATAATTACTTTTGTAGTTAACTACATGTTTCTAACTACTAGTTAGTAGTTAAAAATGTTTAATTATTTTTGTAGTTACCTACAAAAGTAGTTAACTGCAAAATTAGTTAATTACAAAAGTAGTTGGTAGTTACGATTACTAACTACTAACTACTTTTTATTTTTTCCTTTTTTTTTTTTTTTAATTTGGCATAGCCATATTAATCAATACAATATTGCAACACAATTTTACTGCTGTATGTTTTAGTGTTTAACATTTTCTGAGACAGTTTAACTACAGACTTTATAGCAGGGGAGACTAAACCTATGGGCTCAGTTAAACCATAAATTAGTATGCCAATAAAGTACTAAAATAATAATTGGTGTCATGTCAGGTACATTTCATAGTTCACATGAGGTGAAAACAAGCCTAAATTAAATTACTACGCTGATTAATTATTATTTGTGTATGTGTGTGTGTGTGTGTGTGTGTGTGTGTGTGTGTGTGTGTGAGTGTGTGTATAGTTTTTAGGGGGGATTCATGAGGTTTGGTCAGTTATTAGCCAACACTTTGCATGTATAATCTTACTGCTGTGTGTGTGGTTATTTAAGCGCTCGCTAAAGTGTTTTTGGTTATTTCATTTTCAGAAACATGATATCAATACTAAACAAAAGTGTCCAAAGTACAAAAGTGGTATACTTTAAAAATACAAAACATTAAA
This sequence comes from Riptortus pedestris, assembly GCA_019009955.1. Lineage (NCBI taxonomy): Eukaryota > Metazoa > Arthropoda > Insecta > Hemiptera > Alydidae > Riptortus > Riptortus pedestris. The sequence continues at coordinate 2,604,828 of CM032229.1, forward strand.
TACCATTAGTACATGAATTATTTAGTTAGTAGTTAGTAATCGTAACTACCAACTACTTTTGTAATTAACTAATTTTGTAGTTAACTACTTTTGTAGGTAACTACAAAAATAATTAAACATTTTTAACTACTAACTAGTAGTTAGAAACATGTAGTTAAATACAAAAGTAATTATCTACAACAGTAGTTATTAGTTTTAACTACTTTCTGCCAAAGTTGTTGTAGTTAAAATTATATGTCATTGCTACGGGCACTCATTTTAATGAATGAATTCACTTAAAGACAATTGAAAATTCAACAGCACCCGCGTAAAGAAATATTCAACTCACAAGTGCAAACCAGAACAAACTTGGTAGTCAACAGGAAGAAACGGATGAGGACAAGAGAAAGAAACAGATAAGATAATTGTTTGCTTAGTCACAAGTCGTCTGACCGGCCTTAGCTAATAGAATAAAAAACTACGCGTTCGCCTCAGTACAACAAAAAGAAAACACTACTTTATTTTAATTATATAAACATATGGTAATATTTAATTAAATAAAAACATATGACTCGTCGAGTCCGCCGAGAATATCGGCGAACAATAATGATGGAAGATACAGGATTAAAGGGTTTAGGATTAGCCCCTCTCCCAGAACCAGTCTTACATGTTCTATCCATGACCTCTCTAATACTATTAGACTAATAGTCATCTAATAGTCTACCCATCACCCCCCCCACCATCAGTCCTCTGACTTCTTTCCCATGTTAACTCTGAAGAAAAGACCCAAGAATTTCTTGGACTTTTTCTTGACAAGAAATCCCCTCCCCTCCACAAGGACCACCTCAGAATTTGTCTGAGAGTTCAGTAAACTGATAGTTGAATTTGTAGTTAACTCACTGATACAGTAGTTAATTACAATAGTAGTTAACTATCCTGGTAATTGACTATTTTTTTTAGTTAACTACCAACTAGTAGTTAGTAGTTAAAATTCTAACTACTTTTTTTTTAACTAGTAGTTAGTAGTTAAAAGAATAACTACTTTTTTTTAACTAGTATTTAGTAGTTAAACGTATAACTACAATTATTGTAGTTAAAAGAAGTAGTTAACTACATTTTAAGTACTAACTAGTAGTTATTAATTGCTCAATTAGTTAACTACTTGTAGTTAGTAGTTAAAATGTAGTTAACTACTGAAATTAGTTAACTACTGCCCAACTCTGCCGCAAAGCGATGACCATGGTATACATGAGCCTGGTCCAATCCAAGCTGGACTATGGTTGTCAGGTGTATTCATCAGCTAAAACCTGCCACCTCTTACTCCTCGACACTATCCTTCATTCAGGAATAAGACTGGCGACTGGAGCTTTCAAGACCAGTCCAATAGTAAGCCTTTGCGCAGAAGCCGCATTCCCACCATTAGTTTTCAGAAGACAATAAGTAATAAATTCATACATTGCTAAGATAAAACTACTGCCCTCAAACCTTGCATATAACACTCCAGGATAAACCCTCATGGATGCATATACCTCCCAGAGTAGACTTAAGTTTAAAGAATATAGAGAGTAGTCTAGTTAAACTCAATATGACTAGTATTTTGGAAAAATATGCCAACTTTGAGGTGATATACACTAATGGCTCCAAAAACAAAGATAATGTCGGTTGCGCAATAATTCACAGAGGAACTGCCATGAAGAATAAATTACCTCGATACGCATCCATTTATAGTGCTGAATTACAAGCCATTGCTGCGGCACTATATCAGACCATCAATAGCTTCAATACCAAAATCCTAATTTGCACCGATTCTCTTTCTGCCATACACAGCATGAAAAAAACCTCATAGATCCGGAATCACTCTGCACAAAATTAACAAATATTTGGACATACTACAAACACTGGAAAAAACAGTAATATTTGTATGGACTCCGTCCCACGTTGGAGTAGTTGGGAATGAAAAGGCTGCCAAGGAGGCTGCAGTAATGAATGAACCACCTATTCAACTGTACGAAGCCAATGATGTGAAGTCTTGGCTGAGGCGCAGAATTCGAGAAAACTGGGACTCGATGTGGTCTGAAGTGCCTCTAACAAACAAGCTGAGGAACATTAAGGCTACAACCAAACCATGGAGGACTGCAGAGAGGGGAAGTCGCCGAGAAGTAGTAATCACCAGGATGAGAATCGGACACACTAATTTGACCCACGTACATCTGATGACTAAAGAGCCTTGCCCAAAGTGTGAGTCGTGCCAAGTGCCACTTAGCATTCAGCACATTATCGAAGAGTGCCCAGCCCTTGACAAGTTTTTTTCTGAGCACGGGGTTCCAAGAAATGCAATAGCAGCACTACAAGATTCTCGAAAATCCATAGACGCATTCATAAACTTATTAAAAGACATAAACTTATATAATAAAATTTAATAATGTAATGTATAATTTAAATTGCTTATTTGGATAAAAACAATTCTTTCATTTTTTTTAATTTATTTTTTTTTTTTTTAAGATGTTAGAAGTAAGTTTTTATATGTTATATGAAAGTGGATTTGTCAGGCCACATATTAATTATTGAATACTGTTAGAAATATATATAGATATAAACATATATAGAAATATAATATATAAAGTATAAACATGTAAGGCACCAGGGGAAAAAAACTTATTTGTGTGTGTGTGTGTGTATGTATGTATGTATGTATGCGTATATAATTAAAAAAAAAGGAAGTGCTGGTTACATATATCTATTTATCACTCTATATTAATGTGTTTTATCATATAAATAACATTATAGAAATAATTACAAATATAAGAATGAGTAGCAAAAGGGAAGGACGTTAGGGGGGGGGACTAGTAAACTGATGCAATGGGCAGTTAAACACATTACCTACATTTGTTAGAACATACATGAAAACATGATACTATTACGACAGAAGTTTGGAGTGAGTTATGCCAAAATAACTAACTAATAATTATATGACGGTGTTGAATAAGATGAAGGGCATAATAACCTCGTAGTTTATTTCCCTAATAAACCATAATCCTAATCCTAATTGACTGAAAGATTTCTCATTACCGTCTGTATTTAATCATGGTTGTGTTGCGTTACCAGTATGCAGATTTCTCTATTGTAAAACTTCACATGGGAAATCTGCTTAGTTTACGCAGCCCCTGCGAGACGGACTTTTTGTTCTCGGTTAAGTCTTTCCTTAGTTACTTCGCTGATTTCTGTCTTTTTCTCAAGATAGTTATTCAGAAATCCACTCATATTTATTATCTGTCATTTTCAATCGGTGTAATAATGTATTTTATTTTACATATCATGTCATGTACTAATTTTACATGGACAATATGATTGATAGACTGTATAAGATTGATATTCTTTTCCATACTAGAAATCTGAAGGTTGGCATTGGGTATCTGAAGGTGGTTCATGGTGTTTTCTCTGTAGCCTCTATAGAACCCTGTATGTTGAATTATTTTTACATTCTAGCGCTATCCATATAATTCCATCTGTGACGGCGGGTAGAGGCTCAAAGTGATCCTTTCCTAGCTCAGTTCATCTCACCATTGGCGGGTGTTTAGAAAATTTTTAAAAAAATGCCAAATTGTTGATAAAAATTAAATTATATTGTACTTCATTTGATTGTAAAATTAAAGATAAATATGCTTACAAATAAATGAACCAAACTAAATGAAACTCAACATTAAAAGAAAAATACATTGAATAAATATATATATAAGGTCTTGGACCTTGAATAATTTTCCTTTTTTTAAATTATCTAAAACTATTTAATATTAACCCACTAATAACTAATGTGACTATGTAACAAACAGTAAAAAAAATGATGATCTCTTTAGCGAGAATCGAATCATGCCAATGAAATAATAAAATACTCAGACTGGGTGAAGGTAGATGAATGAACCGTACGTTGATTGTCATCTGCTGGGTGCCGAGCAATCCTGATTACCCCCCAATTCACTATTTTAAGGAACTAAACACCTATACTATAAATATTATTTATAAATATAACTTTTTAGCAGATTTCCCTTATGGGAAATCAACTATTGAGGTCCTACTCATGACGCGAGTTTCGAAAAATTTCTTCAAATGTCCGTCGATCCTACCCAGGAGATGACGAAAATGAGGTCCGTTCAAAATTATATATATATAAAATTGTAACCTCTGTCTGTACATTGATTTTTTTCGCGAAATTTCACGATAACTTTTCGTTTCACATGTCATAGACACCATATCTGCATTTTGTTTCTTTCGTGTATGTTTGTTTGTTTGTTTGTTACCTTTTCACGCATAAACGGCTGAACCGAATTTTATGAAACTTGGTATGTATAATACTACTAACCCAACTTAGACTTTAGGCTATATTAATTTTCTCTGAGACGAACAGGAGTGGGGGTTATAAGGGAAGCCTGAAATTAAAAATAGCGATATTTCGTTTTCTATTGGTTTTTTGGCAAATTTGCACATAACAAAAGTTGTTTATTTTGTTATTTAGAGTAACTTTTGTTATATACACTTTTGTCGTATACCGAAGATTAAATGCGTTATACGCTAAAAATTATAGCGGGAGTCAACAATATTATTTGCCAAAAAAGACTCAACCGAACTAAATAAAACTCGGTATGTGTATTAGCAGTGAGGCCTACATTATAATAAGCCATACCAACATTTCTAGGGACGGGCAGGAGTGGGGGTTATAAGGGAAGCCTGAAATTAAAAAAAGCGATATTTCGTTTCCTATTGGTTTTTCCGCAAATATAAACATTACAAAAGTTGTCTATTTTGTTATTTGGAGTAACTTTTGTTATATAGACTTTTTTCGTATACCGAATTATAAACGAGATATGCGCTAAAACCTATAGCGGAAGTGAACAATTTTATTTGGGACAAAAGACCCAACCGAAATAAATAAAACTCGGTATGTGTATTAGCACTAACGCTTCCATTATAAGAAGCCATACCAACATTTCTCGGGACGGGCGGGAGTGGGGGTTGTAAGGGATACCTGATTTTAAAATAGCGGCATTTCGTTTTCTATTCGGTTTTCGGCAAATATGAACATAAGAAAAGTTGTTTATTTTGTTATTTAGAGTAACTTTTGTCATATTCATTTTTGTCTTTTAACAAAGTATAAACGAGATATAAACTATAAACTAAAGCGGGAGTCAACTATTTCATTGGGCGCTAACGATTAAACCGAACTTACAAAAACTTTGTATGTCAATTAGCATTAATTCTTCTATGATTATAAGCTAAATTAAAATTTTTAGGTTAGAACGGGAGTGGGGGTTATAAGGGAGGCCTGAAATAAAAATTCGCGATATTTCATTGTCTATTTGTTTTTCGACAAACATGCACATAACAAAAGTTGTTTACTTTGATATATAGATTAACTTTTGTTTAATATATTTCTCCAGGAACAATGTATGGAGCAAGTAATTTGCGTAGAAATATTGATATGCTCAACAATTCTTTCCAATTTGAGCTACCCAGGTACCTCACCTGGAAAAATTAATTCAAATCTATGTTAATATTTTTTCCTTAATAACTGAAATCTATGCATAATGCACAAGAGACGGGAAATATGACAATTTGGAGGACAGTGAAGACTAACATAAAAAATTAATTTTATTATTAATTAATGCCAACAACGGGTATTAACCCTAAACACTGGGACGGATAAATGTCAAAATATTATGCAAAGTAAAGCCTTGCCAAAAAAAATACCATCACCATTCAGCCTCTAATCAATTCCCGGGCGAAGCCGGGTATTTGAGCTAGTATATATATATATATTTGTCTGTTAACGCTCTAGCGGTCGCAATTTTGGTTTGATCGTTGTTTGAAATCTGCTTAGTTTACGCAGCCCCTGCGTGATGGACATTTACTTAAATGGGTTGGACACAACAGTAGTTAACAATTTTGTTTAGCACAAAAGACTCAATCGAACTAAGCAAAAGTCAGTCAGGCAGGAGTTGCGTAAACTAAGCAGATTTCCCACGAGAAGGATTACAATAGTTATACATACAGGTAACACTACCGTGAATGCTCAGTAAATGTACAATACAAATTAATCTCTACAACGGAAAGCGGCTGAATTGTAAAGAAACTGGCCAGGCTCGTAGCGTTGCATAGATAGACCGGAAAGACGAACAATTAATGAAATATATTTGAATATAACATATTAATTTTATTGAAAACAATTTACTAAAGCTAGTGCAGTCATTTGTAATGAATCAGAATCAGTTTTATTTCAATCACTCAAATTTTACAAATCCAAAAACAAAAGAAGGGAGGGGGGTCAACAGAACGTATATGCATGTATTTCACAAAGTAAAAGTTAATGAAAAGAATACTTGGTATTTAGGCTTCAATTAATATATTTTATTATATAACAGAGCATTGTTTATGTAACACTAGTAGAAGTGGGGGTTTACTGAAGGCTGAAAACTGAAAAATTCAAATATCTTGGTTGATATTCAAGATAGAGAACAAATATATATAGCAATAATCATAGAACATTTAATTTTCAATAAGATTGGCTCAATACACTTTTTCGTTCCGACTTTTAGTAACGGATATATTTCGAATTTTCAAAATTCTCCCCGTTTAAACATCCCCCCCCCCTGTTCCGATTTCAGCCGTTTCGAACTTGATATTTAAATTTACATAAAACGAATCAATATCGAGTTTGGTAACGAACAAACAAAACATGCGACCGCTAGAGTGGGAGCATCCTGCCTGCAGGTCGCACGGTGTGGTTTGATATCGGCACGGTATTTAAGGCATAATACATAATAAATACAAAACAATAAATACCATGTATTTGATTGTTATTTATAAATATAAATCAAACAAAGTATTAATTTGCCAATTACAGTAATTCCCCCACACAATATTTTAACAATGGAGTTAATAACAAAAAACCAAACACTAAATGATATCTTGAGAAGATAGGAGCACTGAATGTGAATGGTAGCTGGTTCTTGAATCCTTCGCTAAATCATCATAAGCAATGACTGAATGCTATATTGAGAAGATAGTATCTCTGAATGTGTATGGAAGCTGGTTCTTGAATCCTTCGCTAAATCATCATAAGCAATGACTGAATGCTATATTGAGAAGATAGTATCACTGAATGTGAATGGTAGCTGGTTCTTGAATCCTTCGCTAAATCATCATAAGCAATGACTGAATGCTATATTGAGAAGATAGTATCTCTGAATGTGAATGGTAGCTGGTTCTTGAATCCTTCGCTAAATCATCATAAGCAATGACTGAATGCTATATTGAGAAGATAGTATCTCTGAATGTGTATGGAAGCTGGTTCTTGAATCCTTCGCTAAATCATCATAAGCAATGACTGAATGCTATATTGAGAAGATAGTATCACTGAATGTGAATGGAAGCTGGTTCTTGAATCCTTCGCTAAATCATCATAAGCAATGACTGAATGCTATATTGAGAAGATAGTATCACTGAATGTGTATGGAAGCTAGTTCTTGAATCCTTCGCTTACTCATTGCATGCAATGACTGAATCCTATATTGAGAAGATAGTATCACTGAATGTGTATGGAAGATGGTTCTTGAATCCTTCGCTTACTCATTGTAAGCAATGACTGAATCCTATATTGAGAAGATAGTATCACTGAATGTGTATGGAAGCTAGTTCTTGAATCCTTCGCTGACTCATTGTATGCAATGACTGAATCCTATATTGAGAAGATAGTATCACTGAATGTGTATGGAAGCTGGTTCTTGAATCCTTCGCTGACTCATTGTATGCAATGACTGAATCCTATATTGAGAAGATAGTATCACTGAATGTGTATGGAAGCTGGTTCTTGAATCCTTCGCTGACTCATTGTAAGCAATGACTGAATGCTATATTGAGAAGATAGGAGCACTGAATGTGAATGGAAGCTGGTTCTTGAATCCTTCGTTTAATCATAGTAAGCAATTGGAAGATAGGAGCACTGAATGTGAATGGAAGCTGGTTCTTGAATCCTTCGTTTAATCATAGTAAGCAATGACTGAATGCTATATTGAGAAGATAGGAGCACTGAATGTGAATGGAAGCTGGTTCTTGAATCCTTCGTTTAATCATAGTAAGCAATGACTGAATGCTATATTGAGAAGATAGGAGCACTGAATGTGAATGGAAGCTGGTTCTTGAATCCTTCGTTTAATCATAGTAAGCAATGACTGAATGCTATATTGAGAAGATAGGAGCACTGAATGTGAATGGAAGCTGGTTCTTGAATCCTTCGTTTAATCATAGTAAGCAATGACTGAATGCTATATTGAGAAGATAGGAGCACTGAATGTGAATGGAAGCTGGTTCTTGAATCCTTCGTTTAATCATAGTAAGCAATGACTGAATGCTATATTGAGAAGATAGGAGCACTGAATGTGAATGGAAGCTGGTTCTTGAATCCTTCGTTTAATCATAGTAAGCAATGACTGAATGCTATATTGAGAAGATAGGAGCACTGAATGTGAATGGAAGATGGTTCTTGAATCCTTCGCTTACTCATTGTATGCAATGACTGAATGCTATATTGAGAAGATAGGAGCACTGAATGTGAATGGAAGCTGGTTCTTGAATCCTTCGCTTAATCATAGTAAGCAATGACTGAATGCTATATTGAGAAGATAGGAGCACTGAATGTGAATGGAAGCTGGTTCTTGAATCCTTCGCTTAATCATAGTAAGCAATGACTGAATGCTATATTGAGAAGATAGGAGCACTGAATGTGAATGGAAGCTGGTTCTTGAATCCTTCGTTTAATCATAGTAAGCAATGACTGAATGCTATATTGAGAAGATAGGAGCACTGAATGTGAATGGAAGCTGGTTCTTGAATCCTTCGTTTAATCATAGTAAGCAATGACTGAATGCTATATTGAGAAGATAGGAGCACTGAATGTGAATGGAAGCTGGTTCTTGAATCCTTCGCTTAATCATCGTAAGGAATGACTGAATGCTATATTGAGAAGATAGGAGCACTGAATGTGAATGGAAGCTGGTTCTTGAATCCTTCGCTTAATCATCGTAAGCAATGGCTGAATGCTATATTGAGATGAGAGTATCTCTGAATGTGTATGGAAGCTGGTTCTTGAATCCTTCGCTTAATCATCGTAAGCAATGACTGAATCCTATATTGAGAAGAGAGTTTTTACTGAATGTGTATGGAAGTAGGTTCTTGAATCCTTCGCTTACTCATTGTATGCAATGACTGAATGCTATATTGAGAAGATAGAAGCACTGAAAGTGTATGGAAGTTGGTTCTTGAATCTTTCGCTAATCATTGTATGCAATGAGTGAATGCTATATTGAGAAGTTAGTATGACTGGAAGTATGAATGCTGGTTCAACATTCCTCCTTTGTTATTGTTGCATTGACTGAATGCTATATTGAGAAGATACCAACTTTCAGATATGATGGAATGAGGTTAATTCGGTTACTAATAATAATATATTATCGTAAAAAATAAGTTTATCTTTAATTCAATTGTGTAAAAGTGCCATATCAAAATCTTTATATTCATTATATTTGGAGTAATAGTTTTTCATTTTTTCTTCGCATGTTTTATTTAAGAAGTCTCCTGATTTAATAAATTGGCCAACTCCTTCGAGGAGTAGATCCATGGGCTGGTTTAGAAAGGGCTTGAACTCGTCGAATCTGTTTTCTGCCTTTCTGAAAAGTTGAACAGACCATGAACTGAAAGGGCTGAGGAAGTATCCCCCGTTTGACAATTTTTTATAAGCCGCATTAGTTCTAAGGGGTCGCCCCTCTTTATTTGTTTTATACGAATAGGCGAGCGTTAGTTTTCCACTTTTGATCATATAATATTGTGTTCCACACCTATATAAGTTATAGCCGTAATGAGACATTCTTATGTCAAAGTTTTCAAGCACCTCATTAAATTTGTTTGCGATGTTTTCATCGAGAACTTTGAATGTTAGTCTTATTTTGTTGAACTTGACCGCATCTTTATTAACTCCTTGTTCTATGTTTGGTCTAATTACTACTAAATTGCCTTTCAATAGGTCTGATATCGTTTCCTTATTTTCGGAATACGTAAAAGTGAAGAAGGGTTGCTTGTTGTAATTAGTGAAATGAACATTCTGATAAATTATTTTATCATGATGATTAATGTTTTTAACCCAGTCATCCAAGCTTGAGTAGAGCTTCTGGACTTGAGGTATTACTGTGTAAAGAATGTCTTTAAAATTGTTTTCCAGTTCTAAGGATTTCAATGATGAGAACTCCTCAAGGAAGTGGTAAGCAAAAGGGAAGACATACTGTTTGAGTGCGGAAAGGGCCCGCTCGAACTGAACCAGCAAACCGCTGGCCCTAATTGCTAGGTTAAGCTCATTCAGCGAGTTATACAGTGATTGGTCACTGACGTCATGTAGGTTCCTGCTGGAGCTCAATTGGCCCTGCAAAGTTGCGTATTTTTTCTGGTCCTCGAACTTTTGTATTTTCTCATTGGCTTCTACGATGTTGTCAACGATTTGAAACAAGAGGTTGTAAGCGTGTTTTATATCATGTTCCGCTTCCATGCCTCTGAAGATTTCAGTCATTTTCGACTTGATGGCATTCATCTTATCTTTAATCTGGAACTTGCTAAGAGAGAGCTCTGAAGATTTTTTCCCGCTAAGATCCATTAGCGAGGCGGTAACATCACTTTGTAAGTCATCTGCTAATGGACACAGTATGTCATCAATATTATCCATAAATTCGTTCACGTCGTTCATCTCTTTTTCTACTTCATTAACTACGTTGTCGATTTCTTTCTTTGTACTAAAGAAATCCTTCAATGGTTCAGTGACTGCAGAAACAAATGGATTGTTAAGTACCGCTACAAACGTCGGCCACGACTTTTGTAGGATATCTAACACTGCTTTAAGAGTTGGGTTGTTCAAATATGCTTTTATCTCTAGTTCAATATTTTTGTAAACATCTAGGAGCTGATTCAGATTATTTCTTATCCAGAGATCTATCGTATTTAAATATTCTTTCAATTTGAGTATTAAAGATAGGATCTCATTGGTTTTTTGTTCTTTTGGCAATTGTTCGGCTTTTGTGATAGCATCAACAATCCAATCGCGAATCCTTTTTCTTCTCTTTTCACTTACTGTTGATAGTTTATTCCAATCCTTAGAGCGATTGGGAGACTTTGCCCGCCTTTCTCGTATTTCCTTGACGGTTTCCTTCGGATCTTTCCCTATGTCAGGAGTGATTGTCTTCCATCTCCGTTCATATACACCAACTCCAGCCTTTGCGACCGCACCTATAGCAGGATGAATCGTTTGTACTACATCAGCAACAGCATGTAGAACGTTAAAGACACTACTGAAAATCAAATTTTTCTTAGCAATTTTCATTGCTTTCTCAGCTTCTTGCTTGTCATGTTCGAGACCTTTTTTTTCCATTTCCAAGCCCGCCAATGCATTCCTCATTGCTTCTTGGATCCTGTTGAAAGCTAACTGTATTTCCGGCATTAAACTAGATTCTATCAATTCTTGGCCATTCTGAATTTGTTCATTAAGCTCATCATTATACTGTTTCACATAATTGTTAACCATCAACTCTTTGCCTATCTTTTCTATGATGCTTATCTCTTGGACGATTTTAGACATGGAGCGTTGAACATCGATGATCATATATCCAGCAGCATTATTTTCGAAGAAAGAAACCTTGCTCGATGTTGACGTAAGAGCCGAGAGGAGAGCTAGCTTCGTATCCCGGTCATCTGGTTCTTGGTAAGAATAATCTGTAATCCTTTCCTCCAATGACTTGTAAAATGGCAGCAAGTCTACTGACTTGTACAGAGAATGGAACTGTTCTTCATAGCACTTGAGTTCGTCGATGAACCCTAAATGATCATATAAACTGCGAATCTTGTGGTTGGCGTCTAGGTTTTTGACGAATTCCATTAGTACTCCTTTGTCAACACTTTCTTTTAGGGTCTCTTGAATAAAGGCTTTGTACCTATTGACTGATGTATAAAAGTTGTAAGGCATCGGCTGTTTCCTACTCGACTTCCCCATGGTAGCATTACCAGCTACTCCATCAGCTCCATCCTTGGCGAATTCAACTTTTGGGAGCGTTTTGTATTTATAATCTTGCTTTTTAGTATAAAAAAATTTTAACAAGCCTTGACATATTAAGTACTGTATTAAACCAGATTCGCCTCCTTTCCCTCCTTTCCCTCCTTTTCCAACTTCACCTACAGACGCATTCCGAATATCTCTTATCAATTCTCCGTTATTACTGAGATTAATAAATCCAAACTCTCCATTGGAGCCACCTTCGCCCCCTACTCCTCCATTCCCTCCATCCGTTCCATTGCCCCCCGACGTCCCATGCAGTGTCCACTCATACCATAAAAACCCCTTTGCACGGAATACAACATCATAGTAAATGACTCCATTATCATCAGGGAAGTAATATGTGCGCGTGTAATTGTCAAAGTAATAGGCGTAATCGGAGAATTTGGCATAATCTAGATGCTTGATAGCAGTCCCGTTGGCTCCGTCAGTGCCTTTCCCACCGTCCTGCCCGGGACCTCCCTTCCCACCATAGTTGTACACGTACACATTTCCTTCTTTAATAAGTTTCTCAGTGACTCCTAGGAAATGTCCACCGGGACCTCCTGGTTTCCCGGGTAGGCCATTACCTCCACTTTCGGGGTTCGCCTTCTCAGTATGATTCTCGCCATCTATCCCAGTCAGGTTTATATACGTGTTTCCTAGTATGAGCCATTCCGGAGCAAGGATTGCTAGTGTGGTCCCCTGATAATTCATGTCCTCATCTGAAATGTATGATATGGAAGCATATACCTCAATTTGTGTAACATTTTCTGTACAAGACGTCTTCATAAGGGTATTAATATCGCGCGATCTTATAACTAAACCTTTGATTATTACTAAATGATTTTGGGGACAGCTCATTACAGGTTTAATCATAATTTTGATTTCTTGTATTGTTTTCACAAGGGCCAACCGTGTCGAGTTATCAAGCTCCATTTTACTTACTATTTCATAGGAGTATTTCAACTGTTGGCTAACTTTTGCACTGTCAAAAACAGATGGAAATCCTATATCAGCCACTTTTATCTTATTACTGGGATATACTGGATATATTTTAAGATGGTCAATTTTTACGTTGTACCTTACCAGTTTACTAGGCAGTTCTGAATACAAGTATCCTAAGAACAACTCCCAGTTCTTGAGCTCATTCAAATGCTTCAATAATTGATAGAACCCACTATGCCAATGAGAAACATTTTCAACCGGTCTCCCTGTTAAATATTTCAAAATTACGAATATATCTTTCTTTTCGATGCCTTGTCTAATTGTTTGTTGGTTTTTAATGCCAACTTCAAGACTTTTAACTGCATTTATAACGTTCTTGACGAACTGTTCAACGTTTGTTACGCCCTGGATTATTTGTGAAAATACTTTTATAATCATCTCCCACTTTTTTTGTCCGCTCATTAAATCCAGTTTGTGATCTTCAGGAATTTTAAACATTTTCATCAGTTCATTTGCTATTGGGGCGACAGACGATCTTACTAGCTCATTCATATATCGAACCAAAGAATTTATAATAGACGTGATTTTTTCGTGCTTGTAGCCAACTACGCGAGTAAATTGCCCGCTTTGGACAAAAGACCTCAAAACTTCCTTGGATCGAGGGACGTCGTATTTGTAGTCATAGGAAGTAGCGAAAATCTTATTGGGAATACGTAAACCATCGTTGTTTGTGATTGCGTCAAAGAAATCCCAAATGTCATTATACTGGTCGCGAGTAAATTTCCGCACTCCCCAGTCTCCCGCCACTTTGTGAAAGAGCCAATTAATATCTTTGTGGGCATTGATGATGAAGAGCTCGTAGTCGAAGGAGTCCATGTGGCTTGGGTGTGGAGGAAGGCCGTGCCTAAATGCGTGCGGTGCTTGGGTCAAAATAAGGCGGGTGCTGTTCTTGTATTGATCAAATTTAGGGAAGAGGTTGATGCACCAACTACCTACCTCTATCAAACGATCTTCGAACCGGTATTCGTCACGTTCATACTTGACAGTGAAAATCATCTTCATCTCCTTCGCTGCGTCCATAATCATCCGATGGTAGAGAAGCAACTCATTGCTAATAGTGACCCCACTGAACTCGGGGTAGTTAAATATAATTTCTTCATTTTCTTCTCCTTCGTTAAGTATTATCAGCTCAGGATAGCGAGGATCACTAGATCGGTTGCCTATATCATACATGAAATCAATAATGGCATCCTTGTCCCCATCTCGGGAGCCAAAAAACAAAGTCATAGACTTGTTACGGACTCTTTTAGTAATTTCATCAGCATGTCTTAGGGCCAATATTGAACGCTCCGATGAAGACTGACATCCAACAAATTTGGAATTCACCATCATAAGAAGTACAACTGTGATGCAATACGTATAAAGTCTTAACGACATATTCTTACACGAATACTTCAGAACTCTTCAAAATATTATTAAAAATCTTCATAGAAATCCTTCAATTGAACGAATCCAAGGAGACTTTTCCGCAGATAAAAATCTTTCCTGAAAAAGAGTTACCGTTGTAAATTCAATTTCATAAAATATGTCTTATTACAATTTAAGAACACAGTAATAGTATTATATTGCTAATACAAAATATTACAATAAAAGCAGTCAACCTTCTCTTTGAAGCTAAAAAACTTCTAAAATTTCCAGCACCTAGATAGCAATGAATCTTGGAATAAATGTAATACTAAAAAATGCCCGACAACATGATGCAACTAGCATTAGGCAGGGAATGGTGTTTGGGCTGGGAACATTATGTAACTAGCATTAGGAAGAGAATGGTGTTTGGGCTGGGAACATGATGTAACTACCATTAGGAAGGGCATGGTGTTTGGGCTGGGAACATTATGTAACTAGCATTAGGCAGGGAATGGTGTATGGGCTGGGAACATGATGTAACTACCATTAGGAAGGGAATGGTGTTTGGGCTGGGAACATGATGTAACTACCATTAGGAAGGGCATGGTGTTTGGGCTGGGAACATTATGTAACTAGCATTAGGAAGAGAATGGTGTTTGGGCTGGGAACATGGTATAACTGACATTAGGCAGGGAATGGTGTATGGGCTGGGAACATATGTAACTAGCATTAGGAAGAGAATGGTGTTTGGGCAGGGAACATACTGTAACTTGCATTAGGCAGGGAATGGTGTTTGGGCTGGGAACATGATGTAACTAGCATTAGGAAGAGAATGGTGTTTGGGCAGGGAACATACTGTAACTTGCATTAGGCAGGGAATGGTGTTTGGACTGGGAACATGATGTAACTTGCATTAGGCAGGGAATGGTGTTTGGGCTGGGAACATGATGTAACTACCATTAGGAAGGGAATGGTGTTTGGGCTGGGAACATGATGTAACTAGCATTAGGAAGAGAATGGTGTTTGGGCAGGGAACATACTGTAACTTGCATTAGGCAGGGAATGGTGTTTGGGCTGGGAACATGATGTAACTACCATTAGGAAGGGAATGGTGTTTGGGCTGGGAACATGATGTAACTAGCATTAGGAAGAGAATGGTGTTTGGGCTGGGAACATGGTATAACTGGCATTAGGCAGGGAATGGTGTATGGGCTGGGAACATGATGTAACTACCATTAGGAAGGGAATGGTGTTTGGGCTGGGAACATGATGTAACTACCATTAGGAAGGGAATGGTGTTTGGGCTGGGAACATGATGTAACTACCATTAGGAAGGGAATGGTGTTTGGGCTGGGAACATGATGTAACTACCATTAGGAAGGGAATGGTGTTTGGGCTGGGAACATGATGTAACTAGCATTAGGAAGAGAATGGTGTTTGGGCTGGGAACATGGTGTAACTACCATTAGGAAGGGAATGGTGTTTGGGCTGGGAACATGATGTAACTAGCATTAGGAAGGGAATGGTGTTTGGGCTGGGAACATGATGTAACTTGCATTAGGCAGGGAATGGTGTTTGGGCTGGGAACATGATGTAACTACCATTAGGAAGGGAATGGTGTTTGGGCTGGGAACATGATGTAACTAGCATTAGGAAGAGAATGGTGTTTGGGCTGGGAATATGACGTAACTAGCATTATAAAAGGAATGGTGTTTGGGCTGGGAACATGATATAACTAGCATTAGGAAGGGAATGGTGTTTGGGCTAGGAATATTATGTAACTAGCATTAGGAAGAGAATGGTGTTTGGGCAGGGAACATGATGTAACTAGCATTAGGAAAGGAATGGTGTTTGGGCTGGGAACATGATGTAACTAGCATTATAAAAGGAATGGTGTTTGGGCTGGGAACATGACGTAACTAGCATTATAAAGGGAATGGTGTTTGGGCTGGGAACATGATGTAACTAGCATTATAAAGGGAATGGTGTTTGGGCTGGGAACATGATGTAACTAGCATTATAAAAGGAATGGTGTTTGGGCTGGGAACATGATGTAACTAGCATTATAAAAGGAATGGTGTTTGGGCTGGGAACATGATGTAACTAGCATTATAAAAGGAATGGTGTTTGGGCTGGGAACATGATGTAACTAGCATTAGGAAGAGAATGGTGTTTGGGCTGGGAATATGACGTAACTAGCCTTATTAAAGGAATGGTGTTTGGGCTGGGAACATGATGTAACTAGCATTAGGAAGGGAATGGTGTTTGGGCTAGGAATATTATGTAACTAGCATTAGGAAGAGAATGGTGTTTGGGCTGGGAACATGGTATAACTGGCATTAGGCAGGGAATGGTGTATGGGCTGGGAACATATGTAACTAGCATTAGGAAGGGAATGGTGTTTGGGCTAGGAATATTATGTAACTAGCATTAGGAAGAGAATGGTGTTTGGGCAGGGAACATACTGTAACTTGCCTTAGGCAGGGAATGGTGTTTGGGCTGGGAACATGATGTAACTACCATTAGGAAGGGAATGGTGTTTGGGCTAGGAATATTATGTAACTACCATTAGGAAGAGAATGGTGTTTGGGCTGGGAACATGATGTAACTTCCATTAGGCAGGGAATGGTGTTTGGGCTGGGAACATGATGTAAGTAGCATTATAAAAGGAATGTTGGTTGGGCTGGGAACATGATGTAACTACCATTAGGAAGGGCGGGGGGGTGTTTGCTATAAAAGCGGTCCTCATAGCTTACCAGTTAGTTTGTTCTCAGTTCACTTTTCGTGAATAACAGTGCGTTCAGAGCAGCTTTAGTGAACAGTGCATTGTTTTTGGAGGGCTGTGCAGTGCTTTATGTGTAGATCAGTGTAGAGCCGTGTTTAAGTGAAGAACAGTGCAGTGCCGTTTCTTTGTGAAGATCAGTGCAGTACCGTGTTTGAGATCTTTAGTGATTCCCGTTATCGTGAGTTATTGTACTTTGCTGGCTAAGAAGTGAAGTTATATGTGCATACTGTGAGTAGTAGTTTAGAATAATTTACGAAGTGTGTACTGCATTGGTCAATAAATTGTGAAGTGATAAAAACTTTAAAGCATGTTCGTTTAATTTTGCAATCCCAAAGAACTCTAATAAACAACGTTTTTTATTTTTGTAATAACAATATTTATTTATTCTTTTTTAATCGTATTTTCCGGCAGGAGTGGCCTATTAGGTTTTGTCTTAGCATAGTACATATTTACGTAGGTAGGCTCATTTCTGCACATGTATGTGGCGTAGCCAGTACACGCCGTAGCCGCTACGGTCATGTATTAATTTAGTGAAAGTGTATGGTAGGGTAACAGTCAGGCAGTATATGTTTTACTGTAAGTCTAGATTTACAGTGTTGGTAGTAGGGTTCGTCTTCTCCAGGAATTATGCTTGTGTCATTCGTGAATGGCCAATTCATAACCTGGAAAACGCTACTTCTTCTCTTCCATACAGTCTTTTTGAGGAAGCCCTTTCACGAAGTATACGTTTAAATGCCGGAAGTTCGTTGTCAGTTATGGCAAACCAAGATTTCTGACATGATTTGAGAATTATATGTTTTGCTTGGGTTTGAATATTTTTGTGTGTACAATATGTAGTGTTCTTTTTTGAGCAGCTGATTTGGCCAGTTCTTCTACTTGTAAGCTTTGTCTAATATTAGTATGGCTAGAGTGGCGAGTTCGATTCCAGCCTGGGCAGAGGAATTTATTTAGTGACGGAATTCATTAAATAAAATCCTTAGTCTCGCCCCGGCTAGAAGAGAGGAGTAACCTGTAGATAACCCGTCCCAATTAGCCTTAGTTGCAAAACGTGGACGGTAATAATTAATACTCGTAACAATGTTTGTATGTCCTCCGGGTAACTAGTACATAGTTATTCTTTTGTTTAATCTTTGATTTTTGGGAAATATGTACGGTTTGAGTGAATGTAGACTATATATGTTTTAGCAGATTTCCCTTAAGGGAAATCAGCTATTGAGGTTGTACTCATGACGGAATTTTCGACATTTTTCTTCAAATGTCCATCGATCCTACCTAGTAGATGACGAAAATGAGGTCCGTTCAAAACTGTCTATATATATATATATATATATATATATATATATATATCTATATATTTGTCTGTTACCACTCTAGCGGTCGCAATTTTTGTTTGATCCTTACCAAACTTCATATTTAAGCGTTTTATGTAAAAAGAAAGATCACGTTCGTTAACGGCTGAAATCGGACCAGTGGGAGGGGGGGGGGGTTTAGAGGGGAGGATTTTCGAAAATTCGAAATATCTCCGTTACTATACGTCGGATCAAAAAATTGTATAGAACCAATCATATTGCAAATTAAATTTACTATAAATATTGTTCTATACATTAATTCTCTATCTTGAATATTACCCGAGATATTTGCATTTGTATTCTGGGTGTGTCACCAGTAGGCTATGTTCGGAGTTTCCGCCAAGAGCTCTGGTGGCCATTTCCATAACTATCGTCCCTCGTGAATAGGTTTAGAGGTTAGGTTAACTGTTTTTGGGGCTAGAAACTACTGGGTTATTACGCCCTAAATAATGTTTTAGGTTTAGAGGTTTCTTACTACTACAGTTGTTATTAGGCAGATTTTCTCTATTGTAAAACTTCACGTGGGAAATCTGCTTAGTTTACGCAGCCCCTGCGTGACGGACTTTTTAATGAATGTAAAGAGCTAAGAGAGTCAGTGCAAATTATGATGTCCGAGTCCATAGTTTCAGCTATATTCTCTATCGAATGTTTCAAGCTCAGCTGTATACATGTTAGTATAATCTGGCTGCTTTATTTGAAAGTGACCCCAGCCAACAATGGCAGCTGCCCCTACTCGTGTTGGATCCATTTGTGTAAATAAATAGGTCTTGTTTCTTGGTAGAAAAGTAATAAGTTTTTGGCAATGGCATTCAGAAGTAGGGTTAGTTTTAGAGTACTGTGTTAGTTTGAGGATAATATCATTCAGTATATTAGCAGATTTCCCTTAAGGGAAATCAGCTATTGAGGTCGTACTCATGACGCGAGTTTCGAAAAATTTCTTCAAATGTCCATCGATCCTACCCAGGAGATGACGAAAATGAGGTCCGTTCAGTATTATATATATATATATATATATATATATATATATATATATATATATATATATATATAAAATTGTAACCTCTGTTTGTACATTGAATTTTTTCGCGAAATTTCACAATAACTTTTCGTTTCACATGTCATAGACACCATAACTGCATTTTGTTTCTTTCGTGTCTGTTTGTTTGTTTGTTTGTTACCTTTTCACGCATAAGCGGCTGAACCGAATTTTATGAAACTTGGTATATATATTACTACTAACCCAACTTAGACTTTAGGCTATATTAATTTTCTCTGAGACGAACAGGAGTGGGGGTTATAAGGGAAGCCAGAAAATAAAAATAGCGATATTTCGTTTCCTATTTGTTTTTCGGCAAATATGAACATAACAAAAGTTGTTTATTTTGTTATTTAAAGTAACTTTTGTTATATACACTTTTTTCGTATACCGAATTATAAAACAGATATTCGCTAAAACCTATAGCGGAAGTGAACAATTTTATTTGGGACATAAGACCCAACCGAACTAAATAAAACTCGGTATGTGAATTAGCACTAACGGCTTCCTTATAATAGGCCATCCTAACATTTCTAGGGACGGGCAGGAGTGGGGGTTATAAGGGAGGCCAGAAATTAAAAATAGCGATATTTCTTTTCCTACTGGTTTTTCGGCAAATATGAACATAACAAAAGTTGTTTATTTTGTTATTTAGAGTAACTTTTTTTATATACACTTTTTTCGTATACCGAATTATAAACGAGATATACGCTAAAACCTATAGCAGGAGTGAACAATTTTATTTGGGACAAAAGACCCAACCGAAATAAATAAAACTCGGTATGTGTATTTGCACTAACGCTTTCATTATAACAAGCCATATCAACATTTCTAGGGACGGGCAGGAGTGGGGGTTGTAAGGACTGGAAATACGACAATATGGAGGGCAGTGAAGTTTTGCATAAAAAATTAATTTTATTATTAACAAATGTGAACGACGGGTATAAACCCTAAACACTGGGACGGGTAAATGTCAAAATAGTGTGCAAAGTAGAGCCTTGCCAAAAAAATGCCATCACCATTCACCCTCAAACCGATTCCCGGGCGAAGCCGGGTATCTGAGCTAGTATATATATATATATATATATATATATATATATATATATATATATATATATATATATATATAGTTGTCTGTTAACGCTCTAGCGGTTTTTGTTTGATCGTTACGAAACGCGGAATTTAATCGCTTTATGTAAAAAGGAAGATCAAGTTCGTTAATGGCTGAATCCGGACCAGTGGGAGGGGGGGGGGGTTTAAAGGGGGGATTTTCGGAAAATTCAAAACATCTCCGTTATTATACGTCGGATGGAAAAATTGTATAGAATCAATCTTATTGAAAATTAAATTTACTATAAATATTGTTCTATACATTTATTCTGTATCTTGAATATTAACCGAGATATTTGCATTTGTATTCTGCATTGGTCGGCAGGAGTGAGTGTTTGGTACTTTCCGAAGAGAGCTCTGGCGGCCGTTTTCGTAACTATTCGTCCCTCGTGTTTAAGTTTAGTGATCCCTTACTACTTACTACACTTGTTATTGGGCGGATTTCTCTATTGTAAAACTTCACGTGGGAAATCTGCTTAGTTTACGCAGCCCCTGCGTGACGGACTTTTTTTGAGTATATATTTGTTCTTTGAATAAAAGTATTGTGTGTGCATTTGTGGAATAAGATTGTTAGAGGTGTTTGTCTGGAAGGGTTTGCAGTATACTTCTGTAACGAAGGTTCGTCAGAGCTGTTCGGGACGCACTGACGATTTAAGAAGTTGATATAATAATGTATGGACATTAGCATTCGTCTCAACTCTAATGGTACTTCATTTGCTTCAACAAAAAAGCTGGTTATTGGGCTTGTTCCAAATGCACCTGTTGTTAGCCTGAGACCTGTGTTTTGTATTGACTCTGTTACTGCACATTTCGCCAAAAATCGGTGAAGGAAATAGCAGGGGCTGCAGACAGAACTTACATAGATTCAACTTGATTTCTTCTGACGGGTTTGTTCAAAGGGCTTTGGCGGATTAGTGTATTAACTTCGCCTTAACTTATTTTACGTCGAACAGAAATATCCTATAAAATGAATCTTATTGCAAATTTAATATTCTATAACTGTTGTTGTATATATGTTTTCTGTCTGCCAAGATATTGACATTTCAAGAAGTTTTCAGAATTCAGTATGCCTCCAATTTTAGTCAAAGTACTTCAAAATAAAACCAATGCAGCAAACTTCTACTCATAATTTTTTTTTGGAAATAGAGAGTATATGAGATGTGATCTGTAGTGTGTCATTCCAGTATGTAAAAAATCTGCTTAGTTTACGCAGACCCTGCGTGCCAGGCTATTATAGTTAGCAGGTTCCTCTACCTTCCTGCATTTCGGGAGAAATATTATTTTCATTGAACTTTTACTGTGTGAGGTACGTAAGGTGAAGAAGCCATCATTTAAGGTTTAAAGTTCTTAACTCGAAATTGGTTATTTGATCTACACCATACTCCATATTTAACCGTTTCTCAGTCAACACTTGTGGTCATATTAGTACATGCCTGAATTTGGACGAGAAATGGGGGGAATTCGAGTGTAGATGTGGCGGGAATTCGGGTAAAGAGGGGCCCGAATTCCGGGTATAGAGGGGTCAGAATTCGAGTATAGATAAGCCGGAATTCCGGGTATAGGAGGCGAAATTCGGGTATATATGGGCTGGAATACGGATATAAGGGGCCGGAAATCTGGTATAGATGAGGCCGGAATTCCGGGAATAGAGGAGTCAGAATTCAGGTATAGAGCGGACGTTATTCGGGTATAGAGGGGTCGGAATTCGGGCAAAGAGGGGACCGGAATTCGGGTATAGAGGGGGTTGGAATTCGGATATAGAGGGGTCAGAATTCGGGTATAGAGGGGTCGGAGTTCGGGTATAGAGGGGCCGGCATTCCGGGTATAGAGGGGTCAGAATTCGAGTATAGATAAGCCGGAATTCCAGGTATAGGGGGCCAAATTCGGGTATATATGAGCCGGAATTCGCATATAAGGGACCGGAAATCAGGTATAGATGAGGCCGGAATTCCGGGTATAGAGGAGTCAGAATTCGGGTATAGAGCGGACGTTATTCGGGTATAGAGGGGTCGGAATTCGGATATAGAGGGGTCGGAATTCGGATCTAGAGGGGTCGGAATTCGGGTATAGAGGGGCCGTTATTCGGGTATAGATGTGACCGGAATTCGGGCAAAGAGGGGGCCGGAATTCGGGTATAGAGGAGTCGGAATTCGGATATGGAGGAGTCGGAATTCGGATATAGAGGAGTCGGAATTCGGATATAGAGGAGTCGGAATTCGGATATAGAGGAGTCGGAATTCGGGTATAGAGGGGTGGGAATTCGAAAACTCATAAATTTTCACTTTTATGAGTCCTATCGTGTAAAATGTTGTACAACCAAACTTGTTAAACTATTGATTCACTACAATTGTTGTTATACGCATTTTAGTAACTCAAATATTAAGCGACGTTTATTTTTTAGGTTTTAGTACCTATGCCCAACATACATATTTTGGAATAATCATAAAAATGTTTGCTCAGCCTTTCTTTTGGAGAGTGCTACATTAAGGGAGCGAAAGTTGAACTCTCCTCAAAAGGGAATATAGATTGGAAGTATTTGGGAATGCGGATCTGGCGTTGAATCACCACAAGATGTTGAATCACCACAAGATGTTGAATCACCACAAGATGTTGAACACGTTAAAACCTAACATGGAAGTTGTAAATGAGGTAAGTGACTGCTAAAGTCCTATCAAGGAGAGTGAGCATCTTGGGCATATCATAAGGCACAACGATATCACCACAAATATATTCCAAGGTAAGGTCCTTACTGTACAATAGTTGAATAAGTATAAAGAGATAAGTTTTTCTTAGAAATAGAAAATATATGGTTAGATGAGATCATTACTACTCAATCCAGAACGTCGGAAATCTGCTTAGTTTACGCAGCCCCAACATAACGGAATTTTATACAAATTAAAATTAAAACACCAATATAATAATAAAAGATGCATATAATTTTACAAATTTTAATAATAGAGTAATTTATAATAAATGAACGAAAACTTTACCAAAATGTTTCCTAAACTTATATGCAATACGTTCAGTATACTAAAAAATAAAAGTCCGTCACTCAGGGGTTGCGTAAACATAGCAGATTTCCCACGTGAAGTTTTACAATAGAGAAATCTGCCTAATAACAGTAGAAGTAATGAATCTCTAAACTAATTCACAAGGGAGGAACAGTAACGGAAACTGTAGAACTAGCTTTCGTCGGAAAGTCCTGAACATAGCCGACTTCTGCCGACCACACACAAAACAAATGCAAATATTTCGGTTAGTATTCAAGATACAGAATAAATGTATATAACAGTATTTATAGTAAATTTAATTTACAATAAGATTGATTCTATACTATTCTCTCTCTCTACTCGATACTCTTTTTTTTTTTTTTTTACTTAACACGATTAAATATCGAGTTTGGTAACGATCAAACAAAAATTGCGACCGCTAGAGCGTTAACAGATATATATATATATATATATATATAATTTTGAACGGACCTCATTTTCGTCATCTCCTGGGTAGGATCGGTGGACATTTGAAGAAATGTTTCGAAAATCGCATCATGAGTAAGACCTCAATAGCTGATGTCCCTTATGGGGAAATCTGCTAAAAAGAAGTCCATGACGCTTGGGCTGCGTAAACTAAGCAGATTTCTCTTTTGCACGAGGCAAGCAGGTGATCTCATCTCACAATCTAGTCTCAACATTTGCAGGAATTAAAAATTTAAGCCGAACATGAGGCGATTAATGACACCTCAACTGAAAATCGGGGGGTTTGTCGAATAACACATAACTCGGTTAATGACTCCTTTAATCAAACTGAAAATCGGGGGTTTGTCGAATAACACATAACTCGGTCAATGACTCCTTTAATCAAACTGAAAATCGGGGGTTTGTCGAATAACTGATAACTCGGTGAATGACTCCTTTAATCAAACTGAAAATCGGGGGGGTTTGTCGAATAACACATAACTCGGTCAATGACTCCTTTAATCAAACTGAAAATCGGGGGGTTTGTCGAATAACACATAACTCGGTTAATGACTCCTTTAATCAAACTGAAAATCGGGGGGTTTGTCGAATAACACATAACTCGGTTAATGACTCCTTTAATCAAACTGAAAATCGGGGGGTTTGTCGAATAACACATAACTCGGTT
The DNA here is from genome assembly GCA_019009955.1 of Riptortus pedestris. Lineage (NCBI taxonomy): Eukaryota > Metazoa > Arthropoda > Insecta > Hemiptera > Alydidae > Riptortus > Riptortus pedestris. The sequence continues at coordinate 2,629,700 of CM032229.1, forward strand.
AATGACTCCTTTAATCAAACTGAAAATCGGGGGGTTTGTCGAATAACACATAACTCGGTTAATGACTCCTTTAATCAAACTGAAAATCGGGGGGTTTGTCGAATAACACATAACTCGGTTAATGACTCCTTTAATCAAACTGAAAATCGGGGGGTTTGTCGAATAACACATAACTCGGTTAATGACTCCTTTAATCAAACTGAAAATCGGGGGGTTTGTCGAATAACACATAACTCGGTTAATGACTCCTTTAATCAAACTGAAAATCGGGGGGTTTGTCGAATAACACATAACTCGGTTAATGACTCCTTTAATCAAACTGAAAATCAGGGGGTTTGTCAAATAACACATAACTTGGCTAATGTTCCAGTTAAAGAAAACAGTAGTTGTAGGCTAACTCACATGTCCAAAAATGTTGAATGAAAATACCAAATCATAAATAATTACATTCATCATGAATCCTTAAATAGTCTCAAAAAAATACAAACAGCCATTATGATTGACTTACCTATTAAAAATGTTGGCACTCAAAACAAGTACAAGCAGATATCCACAGATTATGTTACTTTCAATATATATTCTGTTCTTTCATGGTCGAGTCCTTGGCGCCCTATTGTGTATTTTATTTGCAGTAATAAATGTCGCTATATAAATAGACAATCAGAAATAAATATTTTATTGTCATTGAAACAATGGCTATTGTTTTTTTAAAAAAAGGATTATATCTACAATAAAATACTATTTCTAAAGAATATCTCTAATATTGTTTTTAAGAAAGGTTTTATATATATATATATATATATATATATATATATATATATAAACACATGGGCAAAATGAGGAGATAAACCTTGGTAGTGTCGTTGAACAACAAAATGGCTCAGCACAAAGCGTTAGCAGGTTGCTTTGTTAGTACAATGAGCTAGGGCAAAGAGTAAATAGCAGGTTGCTTTGTTAGTACAATGAGCTAGGGCAAAGAGTAAATAGCAGGTTGCTTTGTTAGTACAATGAGCTAGGGCAAAGAGTAAATAGCAGGTTGCTTTGTTAGTACAATGAGCTAGGGCAAAGAGTAAATAGCAGGTTGCTTTGTTAGTACAATGAGCTAGGGCAAAGAGTAAATAGCAGGTTGCTTTGTTAGTACAATGAGCTAGGGCAAAGAGTAAATAGCAGGTTGCTTTGTTAGTACAATGAATGAGCTAGGGCAAAGAGTAAATAGCAGGTTGCTTTGTTAGTACAATGAGCTAGGGCAAAGAGTAAATAGCAGGTTGCTTTGTTAGTACAATGAGCTAGGGCAAAGAGTAAATAGCAGGTTGCTTTGTTAGTACAATGAGCTAGGGCAAAGAGTAAATAGCAGGTTGCTTTGTTAGTACAATGAATGAGCTAGGGCAAAGAGTAAATAGCAGGTTGCTTTGTTAGTACAATGAGCTAGGGCAAAGAGTAAATAGCAGGTTGCTTTGTTAGTACAATGAGCTAGGGCAAAGAGTAGATAGCAGGTTGCTTTGTTAGTACAATGAGCTAGGGCAAAGAGTAAATAGCAGGTTGCTTTGTTAGTACAATGAGCTAGGGCAAAGAGTAAATAGCAGGTTGCTTTGTTAGTACAATGAGCTAGGGCAAAGAGTAAATAGCAGGTTGCTTTGTTAGTACAATGAGCTAGGGCAAAGAGTAGATAGCAGGTTGCTTTGTTAGTACAATGAGCTAGGGCAAAGAGTAAATAGCAGGTTGCTTTGTTAGTACAATGAGCTAGGGCAAAGAGTAAATAGCAGGTTGCTTTGTTAGTACAATGAGCTAGGGCAAAGAGTAAATAGCAGGTTGCTTTGTTAGTACAATGAGCTAGGGCAAAGAGTAAATAGCAGGTTGCTTTGTTAGTACAATGAGCTAGGGCAAAGAGTAAATAGCAGGTTGCTTTGTTAGTACAATGAGCTAGGGCAAATAGTAAATAGCAGGTTGCTTTTTCCCACGGGAAGGTTTACAACTGAGAAATCTACATACTGGTAACACCGCCGTGAATGTTTAGCGAATAAATACAAACGGTGAGAAGAAATCATTCAGTCAATTTACATGTTAATAATAGCTACAAGAGAAAGCTCCGGAATTGCAAACAAAACGCTCATAGATGTACACCTAGATAGAAATATTCTTCACCTTATAAACTTATTTATTTTATTGAAAACTATTTAATATATCAACCACTGTAAATTATAATGTCTCGGAATAATTTTGATCACAATCAATCAAATTTTATTTTAAAAATATTTTATTTTATTCATAGTTAAAAACAATGTTATATTTCAAGCACACGTTATGTACAAATTGGTGGGACGTCTGGCTTATAAACTCCCTTCCAGTAGGCTTACTTCAGGAAGGAAATAAATAATAAAAGAAGTAGTATATGATAGCATATTGTATACGAGAGTATATGATAGCATATGATATAGGTGAGTATATGATAGCATATGATATAGGTGATTATATGATAGCATATGATATAGGTGAGTATATGATAGCATATTGTATACGAGAGTATATGATAGCATATGATATAGGTGAGTATATGATAGCATATTGTATACGAGAGTATATGATAGTATATGATATAGGTGAGTATATGATAGCATATGATATAGGTGAGTATATGATAGCATATGATATAGGTGAGTATATGATAGCATATGATATAGGTGAGGGTATGATAGCATATGATATAGGTAAGTATATGATAGCATATGATATAGGTAAGTATATGATAGCATATGATATAGGTAAGTATATGATAGCATATGATATAGGTGAGTATATGATAGCATATGATATAGGTGAGTATATGATAGCATATGATATAGGTGAGTATATGATAGCATATGATATAGGTGAGTATATGATAGCATATGATATAGGTGAGTATATGATAGCATATGATATAGGTGAGTATATAATAGCATATGATATAGGTGTGTATATAATAGCATATGATATAGGTAAGTATATGATAGCATATACTCGTAGACTTCCACGGTCCTGGTCATTAATACTATTAAGGTCTTCGGGTCTTGACCGTGTCTTCATATTGGTTGCCAACGTTTCGCTAGACATGCTGCTAGCTTCCTCAGGGCTATCTCTGAGACTGAAGAGTTGTTGGTTCATCTCTGGTATATATTTGAGTCTTATCCGGTTTCCTTGGGCGGAGTCTTCCCTGCCAGGTGTCTACGGATACTTGGTCCGGTGGTCGTTCATCGCCTATCCCGTCGTTTTCGTTTCTTTTTGGAGGTCTCTGTGGAATTACCGGCTTCCAGAGTTTGCTGAGTTTGTATCCATCCTCTCTATTGAAGTTGTTAGGGCATTTCGCTATTTCTATAGCTTCTCGAACCAGTCTTTCTTGGTAACGGTCAACCTTTGCCAGTACCTTGACTTCATCGAATTTAATGTTGTGTTTGGTTTCCCAGAAATGTTCCGCTATGGCTGATTCTTCTGTCCGAAACTTTTTTAAACTCTTGATGTGCTCGGCGACCCTGGTGTTTATCAATCTGCCGGTCTGGCCAATGTATTCTGAGCCACAGGAACATGGTATGCTGTATATCCCCGGGATTTTTGTGTGGAGTTTATCTTTGCAGCTGGGTAATATCTGAGCTATTTTCCTGTCAGTGCCAAATGCTGTTTCTATGCCTTGCTTCTTGAGTATCCTAGAGATCTTCTCGGTCGTACCTTTAACAAAAGGTATTACGGCTGTTTTCCGGATTTCCTCTTCATTTGTTCTTGTCTTCTTTTCTTTTTTCTTTTTGAATTGATTTCTGATTTCCTCTTTTCCGTAGCCATTCTTTAGCAGAGCAGTCATCAAGTGTCGTTTTTCCTTTGGGAGGTTCTGTGGCTCTGAAATTCTCTCAGCTCTAGCGACCAATGTACGAATTATCCCATTCTTCTGTGCTGGATGGTGATGAGATCCAGCGTGTAGGTATCTGTTGGTTTTCTGTAAACCGCATGCCCCAGCTGTCCGTTTGGTTTCCTTTCCACCAGAACATCCAGAAATGGTATCTTCCTCTCATGTTCGATCTCCATCGTGAACTCAATGTTGGGGTGTATTGAATTAAGATGCCGCAGAAATTCTTCTAAAGTCTTCTCTCCATGTGGCCATATGACGAACGTGTCATCCACATATGTAAACCATTTTTTCTTTCGGTTTTAGTCTTGCCGTTTCAAGTGCCTTCTTTTCAAATTTGATTGAGGACCAATGTCTTTGAAGTATTGACGATCTACAATTGTTACACTATTTTGTTTTCTAACTCAAGTATTCAAAGAGTTATTCCTACTGGATTGTTTTCGGGCTTCAGTTTTTTTTGCAAAGCTTCACAATGCATAATATTCTTACATGTCCCAGCTGTGTTAGGTTTATACCTGAATATCTAGTAACTGAAGAGCATTTAATGAATGTTTTTTTTTGTTGAAGATTAAAAGGAAAAATATTCTGATCAATCCCTCCGCATTTATCAAGATGTCCAAGGAATGAAGTAGCATTGCTTGGCTAAAATAAGCACTATCTGTTTACTTTTGCTGTAAATGTAATTGCACTTATTAAAGTTTACAGCTTTCTGACATTAATAATTGTTTAACTCGGACTATTGCTGAGTTTCTACCACTGTTTAGTGGATATTTGGATTTTATAGTTTTCGGCTTTCAGTAAACCCCCACTCCTACCTATGAAATACTAGCAATAAGCTGTTATTTCATGAACCACTTCATTACAAGGTTGAATAACAAATATTGTTTCCATTGAACTTTTACTTTGTAATATATATACAAATATGTTGTTGATCACCACCCTGTTCTTGGATTAATAAAATTTGAGTGATTGAGATAAAAATTCTTCTGATCCATAATAAATTACAGCACTAGCTATAGTAAATAGCTTTCAGTAAAATATACGTCATGTTCAGTAATTGTTTTCCTTTCTGGTCTAGAATATTTCTATCTATTCAGCTCTAAGAGGTTGTCTGGCCTGTTTATTTACAATTCAGACGCTTTCTGTTGTGATATTATTAACATGTAAATTGACGGTGGTGTTGCAAGTATGTATATTTATCTATAGTAAACCTTCATGTGGGAAATCTGCTTAGCAGTGGCGGCTCGCGTATAGGCTTCACAGTTCCATCGGTGAGGTGTTTGACTGTTGAGCACATGCGCACACAGGAAGCTCCAAGCGAGGCTGCAAGGGTGTGAGAGCACTGCCTCCCGCAGTGCCGACCCTGGCGTGCTAATGCTAAACATTTTCTGGAGCAGCACCCCCACTAATTTTAGCTACGAGCCGCCACTGCTGCTTAGTTTACATTGCACTTGCATGATGGGCTTTTATATTTGTGAGTGAGCTACCACAAAAAACAACATAGGCTATATGAGTGTCGAGAAAATGGAATGAACAAATTGTGTTTAGAATAAAAATTGCACATTTGTGAATTCAGAAGTTTTGACTTTGGACAGCCTACTACAGTAACAGTATCAAATAAAGATTCATTGTTTAGTGGCTAAAATCGGACATGAAATAAAGGGGGTTTAGAGGGGGGTGGGGGTGATTCGAAAATTGAAAATATATCAGTGTTTGTCATTAAAGTTGATACATCATATTATAGTAAACTAAGCAATTACCCAAGGACTGGAATGATACACTAGTCATGGCACCTCACCAGCTATTCTCCAACAAGCATACGCAAACACAAATTCCAATGCATGCTGGAATTCAGATTTAGAGTGACTGAATTTACTTAAAAAATTCAGATGATTATTATTCGGGGATTACAGAAATTTGAATATCTCGGTTACTATTCTAGATAGAGAAATGAGCATTGAATAACAATTGCAGAAAATTAAATGATTAACAAGGTTGGTTGTATAAAATTTTTTGATTGAGCTCATAGATATTTTGAATTTTCAATTTCCCCCTCCTTGTTTAAGTCCAATTTCAACCATTAACAAACTTGCTCTTTAGTATAACCTGAAATGCTTATGTATCAGGTTTTGCAACAATCAAACAAAAATTGTGATTTCTAGAGCTGCAACAAAAGTCCGTCACGCAGGGGCTGCGTAAACTAAGCAGATTTCCCACGTGAAGTTTTACAATAGAGAAATCTGCCTAGTAATAACCTATTCTCACGAGGACGAATAGTTAGTGAAATGGCCACACTAGCGCTAGTGCGCTCGGCGGAAACTCCCAAACATAGCCAACCACACTCACAATACAAATCCAAATATCTCGGTTAATATTAAAGATACAGAATAAATGTATAGAACAATATTTATAGTAAATTTAATTTGCAATAAGAATGGTTCTGTACACTTTTTTGATCCGACGTATGGTAACGGAGATATTTCGAATTTTCGAAAATCCCCCCTCTAAACCCCCCCTCCCACTGGTTCGATTTTAGCCATTAACGAACTTGATCTTCCTTTTTACATAAAACGATTAAATTCCGAGTTTGGTAACGATCAAACAAAAATTGCGACCGCTAGAGCGTTAACAGACAAATATATATATCTATATATATATATATATATATATATATATATAGATATATATATATATATAGATATATATATATAATTTTGAACGGACCTCATTTTCGTCATCTCCTGGGTAGGATCGATGGACATTTGAAGAAATTTTTCGAAACTCGCGTCATGAGTACGACCTCAATAGCTGATTTCCCTTAAGGGAAATCTGCTAAAAGTATAAGTGTGTATGTATACTAGCAAAGGACCCAGTTTCAATTGGCAAATTATTAGAGGCATCATTCAGCCTTAATAGGCGGTTTTAAGCAGATTTCCCTTAGGGGAAATCAGCTATTGAGGTCGTACTCATGACGCGAGTTTCGAAAAATTTCTTCAAATGTCCATAGATCCTACCCAGGAGATGACGAAAATGAGGTCCGTTCAAAATTATATATATATATATTTGTCTGTTATGCTCTAGTGGTCCGCAATTTTCGCTTGATCGTTACCAAACTCGATATTTAAACGTTTTATGTAAAAATAAAGATCAAGTTCATTAATGGCTGAAATCGGACTGGTGGGAGAGGGGGTTTATTTAGAGGGGGATTTTCGAAAATTCGAAATATCTCCGTTACTATACGTCGATCGAAAAATTATATAGAATCAATCGTATTTCAAATTAAATTTACTATAAATAATGTTATATACATGTATTCTGTATCTTGAATATTAACCAAGATATTTGCATTTTTATGTGTTCAGCTTCAGAGATGAGATGGCTATCTTCGGGTCTAGTCTTGAGTTTCCGTCAAGAGCTAGTTCAGGCCGTTCCTGTAACTGTTTGGCTCTCTATTCTGAAATGTCTCTAATGTAAAACTTCACATGGGAAATCTGCTTAGTTAACGCAGCCCCTGCGTGACGGACTTTTTTGTTGTTGTTTTTGGAATGCTTTGCTAAGCACAATATTTTTAGATTTCCTGTCTTAGTATATAGGGTTTATACCTGAATATAGTAACTAAAGCAAACTTATAGAATTTCATATCAACGATAACCTTTTTTATCATGAAATGTTCTATACCAAGCTTAAAAATAAAATACTGTTTTAATTGTACTTTTACAATGTGAGATAGACTGAAAAAATGTTTGGTACGATGTCATCAATTCAGATTTTGATGATTATGGATTTCTTTATTATTTTTTAAAATCAAGATTGATGTTTAACGGTTAATGTTTTGACCTAGGACAATTTTTACTTGGGATTTAAGTGACAATTTTTTAATTGTCGCAAAAATCATTACAGCTGTAGTAAGGAAATGAGGGGATAGAAGTAAGGAAGGAGCTAAATTGTTTAATATAAAATATATACACTTTATAATCATTTGTAACAATTATGTTAAACATTAATAAAGATAAAACATTTTCAATAATATATAAAATAGATGTTTTTAAAATTGCAGTGAAAGTCAAATTATATATTATATTTACACATATATAAAACATGAAGAAGTGACGTACAAATTTAGAATTGATGACTCCATCGTTACTACTGCTTGTGCTGCTGAAACAGAAATCAGTACAAGTTAACATGGTAAATAGTCATTCTTTAAAATAATTAGATGTAATCTACTAAAGCCTGTGAGATTTTAGATTGGAGAGGTGAGCTTATACTCTCTCAGCCAATCACTCGGCATTCATTCCTCTCTCCTTTCATTTCATTCCAGCCATAACAATATGCTACTTATAAGTTTAGAATAATCAATATATACACAAATATATATATATATATATATATATATATATATATATATATATATATATATAAGGTAGCCTTTACCGTTTGGAGGAAGCGGAAAATGTGCTGAATGCCTCGCCTGTTAATATCGAAGAAGAAGATGGCAAATTGAAGTCAATGCAGAAAACGAAGACAACTGAAGACAAATTCAAGCATTTTGAATTGCGGCCAAGATCCAAGTCCCAGGGTGAACCACCATTATGTGAATTAGCATTAATTCTTCCATGATTATAAGCTATATTAAAATCTTTAGGTTCGAACGGGAGTGGGTGTTATAAGGGAGGTCTGAAATATAAATACGTGATATTTCATTTTCTATTTGTTTTAAGGCAAATGTGCATATAACAAAAGTTGTTTACTTTGTTATTTAGAGTATCTTTTATTTTATAAATTTTTTCGGTAACAATATATGAAGCAAGTAATTTGCGTAGAAATATAGATATACTCAACAATCCTTTCCAATATGAGCTATAGGTATTAAAGTAATGCAATGTTGATAAAACTCAAGCGGAAGTAGTCCATAGGCTAACACAGTTAATTGTATTAACTAATTTATTGTGAAATGTTGTATTTTTTTTTCTACTCGCATTTACTATTATGCATATAATGTTCTGCTAGGATTAGTTTTCGACAGGAAATATGTACGTTTAGATTACTTGAATTTAATTATAATAAATGCTATCCATGATGTATCAAACAATGGATATGGATTGATTAGGGACTAATTTTCATTTATTCTTCCCCTAGCCCCCTGCCAGACCCTTACGGGAAAACCATTAGCTCAGACGGAAGTGTAGTACACATTGTAGCCTTGCCAAATAAAAAATACCATCACGTTAAGACTCTAATGATTCCCGAATCGAAGCAAAGCTGGTTACCTTAGCTAGTGTATATATATATAAAATTGTAACCTCCGTCTGTACATTGATTTTCTTTCGCGACTTTTCACGATAACTTTTCGTTTCGCATGTCAGACACCATAACTGCATTTTGTTTCTTCCGTGTGTGTTTGTTTATTTGTTACCTTTTCACGCATAAATGGCTGAACCGAATTTTATGAAACATGGTATGTATATTACTACTAACCCAACTTAGACTTTAGGCTATATTAATATCCTCTGAGACAAACAGGAGTGGGGGTTATAAGGGAAGCCTGAAATTAAAAATAGCGATATTTCGTTTCCTATTGGTTTTTCGGCAAATATGAACATAACAAAAGTTGTTTATTTTGTTATTTAGAGTAACTTTTGTTATATACACTTTTTTCATATACTGAATTATAAACGAGATATACGCTAAAACCTATAGCGGAAGTGAACAATTTTATTTGGGACAAAAGACCCAACCGAAATAAATAAAACTGGGTATGTGTATTAGCACTAACGCTTTCAATATAATAAGCCATACCAACATTTCTAGGGACGGGCAGGAGTGGGGGTTCTAAGGGAGGCCTGAATTTAAAATAGCGGTATTTCGTTTTCTATTCGTTTTTCAGCAAATATGAACATAACAAAAGTTGTTTATTTTGTTATTTAGAGTAACTTTTTTTTGTCTATATGAGTGTTTTGTTTTTGTATATGAGTGATATTCATTTTTGTCTTTTAACAATGTATAAATGAGATATACACTATAAACAAAAGCAAGAGTCAACTATTTTATTGGGCGCTAACGTTTGAACCGAACTTAAAAAAACTCGGTATGTCAATTAGCATTAATTCTTCGATGATTATAAGCTTTATTAAAATTTTTAGGTCCGAACGAGAGTGGGGGTTATAAGGGCGGCCTGAAATAAAAATTCAAGATATTTCATTGTCTATTTGTTTTTCAACAAACATGCACATAACAAAAGTTGTTTACTTTGTTATTTAGATTTAACTTTTTTTTTTTTTTTTTTTTATACATTTCTCCAGGAACAATGTGTGGAGCAAGTAATTTGCGTAAAAATATTGATATGCTCAACAACTCATTCCAATTTGAACTATCAGGTACCTCAGCTGGAAAAAGTAATTCAAATCAATGTTAATATTTTGTCCTTAATAGCTGAAATCTATGCATAATGCACAGGAGACGGGAAATATGACAATTTGGAAGACAGTGAAGACTTACATAAAAAATTAATTTTATTATTAACAAATGCCAAAAACGGGTATTAACCCTAAACACTGGGACAGGGAAATGTCAAAATATTGTGCAAAGTAAAGTCTTGCCAAAAAAATACCATCACCATTCAGCCTCAAATCAATTCCCGGGCGAAGCCGGGTATCTGAGCTAATATATATATATATATATATATATATATATATATATATATATATATATATGTATTTGCTGCTCAGAAACATGGTTAGTAGCCTCGCCTGAATTACCGCTCAATATGAACTTGAAATATTGTAGCTACTTCACCAGCCATCAGAGGACAATCGCGTAGCCAAGCCATTGGAGGACTTATAGCTAGCTGTGTTAGCTAACACTCAACTAACGAAGCCAGTTGTTATAGACATAACTAACCATTCGATTATAACTGAACTACATTGTAAATTAACTAATTTAATTTTAATTTTTATTTATTTCAGGCCTTCTTTAGACTTGATATATTTATTGGAGTTGCTCGAACTTAGTTTGAATGATTTAAAAATTGATACAAGTTGTACAACATTAATAGCTGGTGATTTTAATTCTCAGCCAGGTAATCAGGGGCCCCTTCCAGAATATCTGGAACCTTACAGTCTTAATGTGTTTCATGATTCGTTTGACTGGAAAATAAACTAAAGCAGACGCATTTTGAGCGATTTCATGGCAGGTCATGCTTTTGTATTAATAAATAGTAGGTAGAACTACAGGCGAAATTCCAGAAAGATATACACCTTTCAATCATAAGGGCCAAAGTATTATTGATCTAGTTTGGTGTTATGTAGGCGATCTGAGTTTTATTAATGATTGAGAAGTTCTTGCCACCATTCATAGCTCTTCACATTTACCCATTTCCTTGTCAGTAAATGCTCATATGTTTTCCATATCGAGGAGGAAAAAACAGACACATTCTCAAACACAAACCCACTTTACTTACTTGGTCACAAGATAAAATCACTGAGCTTATAGAAGCAATGAATTCTCATAGTAATATGTCAACAGTTATGATTGAGGAAACTCCCAACAACTTTTGAATAATAATTTAATTAGTACTATTAAAGAAGTAGAGGGGTAGGGGGGGGGCGTATGAGATATGATGGTAAATCCAACAAAATGGGATCGATCTACAAGAAAAATAAATGCTTTGATGAGGAGTGCATTAGACTAAAAGATAAAAAATGCAGTTTAAAGTATGTTGAAATTTTTTATTTATTTTTTTTTTTTTTCAAAAATCAGAGTTGGATGAGTATTTAGTTCTGAAGAAAAAATATAAAAATATTATTGTAGAAAAAAGTTAAGTTTTACACAGAATTAACTGATTGTATTAGTAATAGAAGAGATAGCAGAATTTTCAGGGTCAATAAAATGACTCAAAAAAAAAAACAAAAAAAAAAAACATTTAATAATATTTCATCCTTGGAAGAATAAGAAGCATATTTTAAATCACTTTACAGGACTCGACTCACTTATGCCATAATTCCACAACCCCCATTAGATTCACATATTTTGAAAGAACAAATCATAAATAGTCTGCTTTCCTGCGTCTCCTGGTTCGGAAGGGATTACTTATAACTTCTACAAAACACAACAAGAAGCATGGCTTTCTTATTTAGAACAATTCTTAATAGTATTATTAACCGGGAAGAAGTTCCAGGCAATTGGTCTCTCTTAAATATTTATTTATACAGGAGCACCCGCATCTTGGCGATTTGGCTTCTCTTAATGATAAATCATTTTTTTTAGGGCAATGATACATAAAAGTCCACCACGCAGGGGCTACATAAACTAAGCATATTTCCCATGTGAAGTTTAACAATAGATAAATCTACATACTGGTATAACAATACGACCGTGAATATTAAGTAAATAAATACAAACGTTAATAAGAAACCTTCCAACGGGAAGCATCTGAAATGTAAACAAACAGTGCTACCAACTTCTTACCAGAAAGAAAAACAATTACTGTAATATATCTGATTATAACGTATTAATTTGATTGAAAACTATTTACTATATCTAGTACTGTAATTTATAATGAATCAGAATAATTTTTATCTCTATCAATCAAATTTCAGTAGTCCAAAAACTTAAGAAGGGGGGGAGGGAGGGAGGTCACCAGAACATATTTCCATGAATCTCATATAATAAATGTCTCTTGAAAACAATATTTGGTATTTAAGCTTCAAATGATGTGGTTTATTACATAACCGAGTATTGTTTATGAAACACGAGTAGAAGTGGCGGTTTGCTGAAGGCTGAAAACTGAAAAATGCAAATACCTCGGTTAATATTCAAGATAGGGGGTAAATGTATATAACAATATTTATAGTACATTTAATTTCCAATAAGATTGATTCTATACATTTTTTCCACCCTACGTATAGTAACGGAGATATTTCGAATTTTTAAAACTTTCTCCCTCTAAACCCCCCTTCCTCCTGGTCCGATTTCAGCCGTTAACGAACTTGATCTTTCTTTTTACATAAAACAACTAAATATCGAGTTTGGTAACAATCAAATAATAATTGCTGGGATGCAACAAAAAAGCTATTAAATTCTATAGCTAGATTGATATTAGTATATGGAGCTCCAGTTTGGAGTATTAGATACTCCAATTACCTCGAGCAAGTAGAACCTAACTTTCACAAAAATTTATTCCAGTTTATTAAAACCCTCTTAACTGCATGATTAAACTAGAAACCACCGGCTCTCATATAGAAACTCATTTTATGAAGTCAAGCCTCCAATATTATCAATGGACAGAGAAAGATTCCTTAGGATCTGCTATAATAGGCTCCTTCTATTAGATCAGAGTTCCACAAATATTATCAAGTTAAATTGGGTATCTCAAATTAAAAATCAGCTTAACTCTTTAAATTTAATTGACATTTGGTTTATTCATGATAAAACTTAATTAAATTACACATTAGCTCAATAGTAGAAGCATACCAAAGTAAATTTCTTTCTATAAACCTTGAAAAACTACAAATGTCAAAATATAGTCCGATACATAAGGTCATTTTCACTACTTCCAGTTCACCGCAGAAATTTTTAACTCTTGGTTTGCTATTCCAAATTGTAAAAACTAAGAAAAGCTAAGAACGTCAAACAACTATTTTATAAAGTTTTCAATGAAAAATATATATTAAACACGAAAGAAATTTGCACATTGTGTAATTTAAATATGAATGAGGACATTTATCATATGCTGCTTCATTGCCCTATTTACTCCCCTTTCAGAGAACAGTATTCACAATTCATCAAACAGCCAGCTGATAATTCACAACTTCATAATATTCTAAATAGTGAAACTAGAGGAGTATATATTAACATTTTTAAATAATTAAGAAATAGTTTTGAACTCCGCAAATCTTATCTGAATTACATTGTCCAATTTTTCTTCTTCTCTTAATTTATTTTTTTTATGCCTATGTATCAGTAAGAACAGGAACTAAGATAATGATGATAAATTTAATAACACTATTATGTTGAAAATATAATGTTTAAAGATTAAGTATGAACAGTAAATTTATTAATAATAAATTAATATACATGACGCTTATTAGTTACAACAACCCTTATTACAAAAGGCCTAACTCCTTGCTAGAAGGAAAATTCTTGTAAGCAATAAATAAACTATATATATTCTTTTCTTTTTCTTTTGGTTGACAATATAGACATTAGAGGTCTGTAGCCACCTTCCTGTGAGGCTAGGGGTGAAGGAAACGTGATCAGAGTTTCAGGTAGAGAGTGAACAACTCAGCATATAACTACCTGCCAACCAAGGAATGAGCTATCCGCAGTAGGCAGACGAGCCTCATTATAACTGGAGGGGGGGGGGGAGTCAGTGATAAGTTTGATCATTATTAACTTGCCTCAGGAGGAGATCCAATCATTAGCCATTAGAAGCACTAGCGAGTCCACCATGTATCTGTGGAGCACTTCAAGCCCACTATAAAGCCATATGTCTATTCACAACCAATTTAACCTTGAAGGAATTTTTGCGATGGAAGGAATTTTTAATAATATTCAAAATCAAATACTGTGTGGTTATAAAAATTCTTTTGTTGAGGGCCTTAATGCACAAATTAAAGAGTGCTTGGATGTTGTGTATGGAGAGTACCCTCCCTTGTATGCCATTGTAAGAAAATAAATAAAAATTGGCAAAATTAATTAAGTTGGGGAGAAGCTCAATTGCCGTTTGATCGGAGTCTAAGGTCTAAAGAAATTGCAGCAAGGTTGGAGCTTTGAAAACTAGTGTTCTGAGGATCATTAAAGATCATTTGCATATGAGAAAGGTGAGTGCGAGGTGGGTTCCAAAAGGTGTTTATGTTTATCAGAAAAGATGAACATGACTGCTGTTCCAATGAATGTGTATAAGGGTATAATGCCGATCAAAAAAATACTTGGGTTCAATTGAAACTGGGGATAGGACAATAAATCTGTACTATGATCAACTCAACAAAAGGGAGCCCATGAAATGGAGAAAACCATGAGAAGCACATCCAATAAATTCACGTAGTTGACAAAGAAGCCGATGGTCACAATGTTTTTGGGATTGTAGAGGTATGCTGCTAGTGGATTTTAAGGAAAGGAAGAGCACAGTGAATGACAAGTATTATGTAGCTCTATTTCATCCGTTATGAGACGGCAACAAAGGGAAAAAAGCAAGGCATTCAGCTTCTTGATGACAACGCACCCTGTCCACACAGCATTCATTTCCAAGGCTGCTGTCAAGGACTCCAAGAAGTCCAAGAAAACTCTCATCCATGCTACAGCTCAGGCTTGGTCCCTAGCAACTTCCAACTGTTTTCATAGTTAAAATCGGACCTTCGTGACAGGAGATTTAACACAGATGAAGAGGTCCAAGTAGAAGTTGTAGTAGAACATTTATCAGGCAAAGAAGAAAATTATTTTTTTTCCACAGTACAGAAATGTAACCTAAGCGTAGTACTAAGTGTGTAGAACTTAGTGGAGAATATATTGAAAAACAATGAGACCAGTTCTTTCTTTTCCTTCACCTTTCCTTCTTTGTATGCCAGAAACTTATGGACCTTACTATGTATAAAATAATTATAACAGATGTAGCTTGTAATAGTCAAACTTGTATTATTTTAGAAAGAGATGAATACTCAAAGTTCCACATAAGTATCAGCAAATGTAATTGATGTATAGGCAAGAGCCAGCAAAAGTATTTATGGAGTATTCAATCTAGTCCTTCACTAAGGAAGATAGCTCTGAAGAGTATAGAGGAATCCAACTCTACTCCCATTTAAGTCTCTTAACAGAATAAAAAAAACAAAGCCTTTGCATGTCTCTAAATAGAATTTACAAATGAATCTTCTATAGACTGCTAAATAGAACAGCAAATATATTTAGGAATGCTTATAAAGGAAGCTTACCAATGATGCTCTTGGTATAACTTTCTTAGGTTCAGTCTTGCCGTGAACCGCAACAGTAGAAGGCCTCATCTTCATATCATGTTTCTGTGCTCCAGGAGCTTTAAATCCTTCATTATTAGAGTCTTTAGCCTACAAAACAATTGGATTAGTGTTAATGGGAGATAAGTAGGAGAAAGTGATTACTGATATTAAAAACATATTTAACAATAATATTTAACATCCGGACAAAAAACATTTCTCAACAGCACAGTATATGCTCACATATACAATGACCTATGTCGATAATTTAAAAAGTTTGTCACGCAGGGGTTGCGTAAACTAAGCAGATTTCCTACGTGGTTTTACAATAGAGAAATCTGCCTACTAATAACAGTAGTAGTAACGAATCTCTAAACCAATTCACAAGGGAGGAACAGTTACGGAAACGGCCAAACTAGCTCTCGGCGGAAAATCCCGAATATAGCCAACTTCTGCGGATTTTTCGATCCGACAAATAATAACGGAGATATTTCAAATTTTCAAAAATCCCGCCTCCCACTAGTCTGATTTCAGCCATTAACGAACTTGATCTTTCTTTTTACATAAAACGATTAAATTTTGAGTTTGGTAACGATCGATTGCGATTGCTAGAGTGTTATCAGACAAATATATATCTACACAGACACACGCACACACACACACATACACATATATATATACTAGCTAAGGTACCCGGCGATGCCCGGGAAATCATTGTTGACTTACTAATGATGGTATTTTGATAGCAAGACTTCAGTGTGTACAATTACACTTCCATCCAAGACGTAATGGTTTTCCGAAATAGCCAACCCTGAAGGGTAACTTCAGGGGATTGATATAATAGAAATTTTAGTTTTGAAGAATAAATGAAAATATGTTCCTAATCTATCCCTTTACACTTTTTGAATCACCTTTTTTCAATACTCGTAATTCAAACCATAATCATGGGTAGCATTTATTACAATTAAATATCATCTATAATGAACATATTTCCTTTCAAAAGCCAATCCGAGCTCATATAATATTAGGCAAAGTTTTTGCACGTAAGATTATACATATTTGTAATAGTGAAAAAACACTGGAAACCACTTTCAGTAATGCCAGACGGGAAATTAGTAAACTCAATTATCTAGTAAGGCTCCATTCATCTTCCGCTCCCGCATGAGACTTCTCAAAATTCTTCTACTTAAATTATTGATTCAAAACATTATTTTAATAATTTATCTACTGGATGGAATTAAATAATAGAGGTACCCTGAAAATATCATATCATATACGCATATTGGTTAAACGCAAATTGTTTTTTGTCATAATGACATTACCATTAACGTTTAATTATTATGATAGCACATATTTGTTTCAATAACATCAAGGTACATTATACAAATTAAATAATGGAAATGCTCTTATAGTTTATATTTCTATTGGAAATAAATAACAAAGCTATTTTCTAGGAAAAATAAATAAATGAGGAGGGGGTGACGAAGATTTATTCCTCACTAATCCGAATCATACTTTGAACTATCATATAAGACGAAAACATAACATCATTTGTCATAGTATTCATTTATTAAAACCCCTTAAATGAGTACTAATATAATTATTGACTTTAGCGTATATCCCGTGTTTACTTCATTTTACGACAAAAGTGAATGCACACATAAGTTACTCTAAATAACAAAGTAAACCACTTTTGTTATGTGCATGTTTGCCGAAAAACAAATAGAAAATAGAAAAACCGAGTTTTTCATTTCAGCCTCTCTTATAATCCCCACTCCCCTTTGAACCTAAAATTTTTAATATAGCTTATAATCATGGAAGAATTAATGCTAATTCACACACCGAGTTTTGCTAAGTTCGGTTCAATCGTTAGTGCCCAACAAAATTGTTGGCTCCCGCTTTAGATTTTAGTGTATATCTCGTTTATACTTTTCTATACGACAAAAGTTACTTTAAATAGAAAAATAAACTACTTTTGTTATGTTCATATTTGCCGAAAAAGCAATAGGAAACGAAATATCGCTATTTTTAAATTCAGGCCTCCCTTACAACTCCCACTCCTGCCCGTCCCTAGAAATAGTATGGCTTATTATAAGGAAGGCGTTAGTGCTAATTCAAATACCGAGTTTGGTTTAGTTCGGTTGAGTCTTTTGTGCCAAATTACATTGTGGGCTCCCGCTTTAGTTTACAGCGTATAACTCATTTATGCTTCCGTATACGGCAAAAGTGCATATAACAAAAGTTACTCTAAATAACAAAATAAACAACTTTTGTTATGTGCATATTTGCTGAGAAAGCAATAGGAAACGAAATATCGCTATTTTTAATTTCAGGCCTCCCTTATAACCCCCACTCCTGCCCGTCCCTAGAAATATTAGTATGGCTTATTATAATGAAGGCGTTAGTACTAATTCACATACCGAGTTTGGTTTAATTCGGTTTAGTCTTTAGTGCCAAATAAAATTGTGGACTCCCGCTTTAGTTTATAGCGTATAACTCATTTATGCTTCCGTATACGTCAAAAGTGCATATAACAAAAGTTACTTTAAATTACAAAATAAACAACTTTTGTTATGTGCATATTTGCTGAAAAAGCAATAGGAAACGAAATATCGCTATTTTTAATTTCAGGTCTCCCTTATAACCCCCACTTTTGTTCGTCTTAGTGAATATTAATATAGCCTAAAGTCTAAGTTGGGCTAGTAGTAATATACATACCAAGTTTCATAAAATTCGGTTCAGCTGTTTATGCGTGAAAAGGTAACAAACAAACAAACAAATAAACAAACAAACAAACAGACACGAAAGAAACAAAATGTAGTTATGGTGTCTATGACATGTGAAACGAAAAGTTATCGTGAAATTTCTCGAAAAAAATCAATGTACAGACAGAGGTTACAATTTTATATATATATATATATATATATATATATATATATATATATAATTTTGAACGGACCTCATTTTCGTCATCTCCTGGGGTGGATCGATGGACATTTGAAGAAATTTTTCGAAAATCGCATCACAAGTACTACCTCAATAGATGATTTCCCTTAAGGGAAATCTGCTAACACGAGGAAAGAACCAGTGTGTTCCTGTGCCAGTATCTTAGTTGGTAAAGGCCTAGATAACCAACTTCAAATACCCGGCAGAACTAAAAATGTTTCTTAGTCATAAAAAATAATTATTTATTGTTCTCTGTTGGTCTATTACTTCCATAAAATCAATAAAATATAGTATATGGTTTAATTTGAAATACGACATATACTCTCTGACTCTCGTACTGTCTGGATTGCCGTAGATCTGACGGAGAATTGAGTCTCCACAAGTTCCAGCACACAAATGAAGCTATCTAATAAACCAGTGTTGAATCATGAGACTAATATAACATAGAAAATCATAAAAAGGAAAGGCAAATTCATTAGACATCTTCAAAATGAATAGAATTTATGGATAAATCCACCTGTCCTAGACAGATCTCCCCTGTGCTGGAACAAGACACACTCAGTATCTCATTTCACCACCTATTCTCTTTTGCACTCATAGTAAGAAGCCTATTTCAGCAGGAATAAATATGTAAGCTACATACGAGATATTTACTGGCTGAGGAACTTAAAGTGAAAATCGAGTGAGTAGAAGTGGAGGTTTAGAAAAGAATGAAAACAAAATAACACAAAAAACTTGCTCAATATTTGAGAAAGAGAAACATTTTAAGTTAGGGGGACAACATTTTTTTGGAGAATAAGAATGATGAAAAAGTCCGTCAAGCAGGGGCTGCGTTAACTAAGCAGATTTCCCGCGTGAAGTTTTACAATAGAGATATTTCAGAATAGAGAGCCGAACAAATGCGGTAACGGCCCAAACTAGCTCTTGATGGAAACTCAGGACTAGACCCGAAGTTAGCCGATCTCATCTCTGAAGCTGAAAACAGAAAAATGCATATATCTCGGTTAATATTCAAGATACAGAATACATGTATATAACACTAATTATAGTAAATTTAATTTGCCATAAGATTGATTCTGTACTATTTTTCGATCCGACTATAGTAACAGAGATATTTCAAATTTTCGAAAATCATCCCCTTTAAACCTCCCCTCCCACTGGTCCGATTTCAGCCATTAACGAACTTGATCTTTATTTTGACATAAAACGTTTAAATATCGAGTTTCGTAACGATCAAACAAAAATTTCGACTGATAGAGCATTAACAGACAAATATATATATATATGCTAAAAGTTTATAAATGGAGGATTTTTATCCTCATAATATGTAAAAAGAAAAGTATGGGGTAAGAATAATAATGAAGTTAATAAATAGAGGGCCTCACCTGTCAGTTCGGTGCATTTACCTCCTATTGATGGGTCTTGGGCAATGTGTTGCACTACTACTCTGCAGTTCTTGGATCAGGGAGTCTGGTTTGAAGGAATGAAGGAAGCACCTTTGGGGTATCTGGAGGTAGTAGTTGTATCTGTGACACAACGGCTAAATTTTGCAACATTGACTAGGACAGAGGGCAATGAAAAACCTCAAATTTTCTGAATTTTTCCCTTATAAGCACCAAATAAAAATCTTTTGTATGGAGTGTACTGATTTTCAGGAGCGAAAGTTGGACTCTTAACAACTGGGAATTAATAGATTGGAAACGATGGAAATGAGGATCTGGCACAGAATCACTAGAACAAATTGGAATAAAAAAAAAACCAGCATAGAAGTTTTAAGTGACGTAAGTGAGAGCAAGACCTGTGAAGACTTTAACAAAACCATGGAAAAAAGGGGAGTGAAGCTTCTTGGGCTATAGGGGTAGAAGGAGCCTAAAAATTCCTATTTTGAGAACATTAAATGTCTTATAGATTATAGTGGGATTTGTAATATGAAAAGAGCACAATGGTTGCAACTACAAGGTAGCCCTCAGATAATGATGAATAGGGAGAAAGAAAAGTATGACTTTAAGAATGATAATGAAGTTAATAAATAGAGGATTTTTATCTTCATAATAGGGCAAAAGAAAATTATTAGGCTTAGTAGAATGAAAATGAAGTTTATAGATGGAAAATTTCATTCTCATAATAGGGCGGACAAAAATTTCTCAGATAACAATGATAATGAAGCTAACAACACAAAGATTTTAAGAAATAAATATAGGAAAATTCTCAAAGAAATGGATTTGAAGGGATGAGTAAAAACTATATTGAGATGGTAGAACACACTTAACTATTAAACTAAAAAACTAATTAACTATTAAAGTAAAGTTATCCTTGTTTATGGTTATTTAGGAAACTGATAAAATACCTAAGGGTTTATTTTCTGATATCAGAGAAAAATTTACAACTTACGTCTTCCATCTTAAGCTGCTTGGCTTTAAGCCTTTCCTGGTTTCTCTTCTCAAAACTAAATGGAACAGGCTTTGTCAATGTGCTGGGCTTATCAAGAGTTTTTATGCCTGATATGGCCCAATTTTCTGTTATGGATAGAGTATCACCTTGAATCTGAAAGACAAAATAGTTATAGAGTAAAACAAAACAAAGGACATGGGTAAAGGATGTATTGTATAATCAAGGGCACCATGGCAAGCTAGTAATTGATGTTAGATATATTGTTTATATCTGTTTTATATTATTGCGAAAATTAAATAGATGAATAATCCTTCAGACAGAGAGAGTCGCGTATTTGGAAAGTGTGACGTAGATCAAAGAAGCCGATAGAATGTCCTAGGTCAACAACTTGGCTGGCTCTATTCTGACCAGAGATCTAAAGTTCATTATAGTTCGTACCGAAGAGCCTTGAATTCTGTCAACTCTGCTCCAAAGTGAAGAAGGCATATCTACTAACACAGTTCCATATTATTTATAATATTTCATACCACATGTTATCTTTATACTATTAGTTTTTATTTGTATATTTGTATTTATTTAGTATCTGCCATATAAATTATCTTTCAAATTAAATATAGATACGATTTTCTTATTCTCTAACAAACCTCTTTGATTCAATTTTCAATGAATTAAAACATTTTTTTTTTTTTTTTATATAACTACATTACTTAGTTGGTCAAAGCAGATTAAAAATATCAAAAAATCATTTTGTCCAGGTAGCTTATACTAATCTTTGCAATGAGGTAAACCAGAGAGTTGAACATAAATAATACTATAAATATATTTCATGAGGACTTGATAAATACTTAGTAGAACTATGCAAAAACATCAATGCAATTAACCTACTTCACCCTAGATAATGTGTATTTGTTAATTTCACATTGCTAAACATAAATATTTCGTAAAGCTTTTTGATCCTTAACAGGATTCCTCCCTGGCAGCATGATTTGAAATGACAGAACAGTTATTTAAAAAAGGCGCAGAATATAAAACTAACCTCATAAGTCTTTTTCTTAGCATTTACAGGCTTCTGCGGAGTTTTAGCAGGATTCGTTGGGCTTTTTGCTTTTTTCGCCTGGCTAGATTCACCTGCCTCTGGACACTCCCCCTTACCAATCTGTTGAGGGAAATCATCAAAAGTTATTTTAAAGATGGCTTATTTAGGTGATAAAATGAAATTTGAAGGGATAAAAACAAAACCAATGTATATGATCTACAGAAAATAGAGGAATCAATAATTTCAAAATTGAAAAAGGTGTGTGAGTGTTTTATGAGTACCTACACACCTGGATGCGTGTACACGACCGTATATTCCACAGATGTTGTGAGTTAAATTAAATGTCAGTAGCTCCACTTGATAATTTTATTTGGCATAGTACTTTCAGAGCCAAGTCGACAGAACCACCAGCCTCATTGTTCTGCAGAGATTCTCAAGTGCTAGCTGACTGTATATTTCTACAGCCCCTGACCTTCAAATGCTAGTAGATAACCTTCCAAAGCACCAGCCTATACTATGTTATTTCTACTTTGTCCTCTGAGATTACTACCATATGCCATGTTGTATATCATAACACCAGTGTTTGCCAATATTTTTCAGGTCACTACTCATAGGGTAAGGCTAAACAGTACAGGTGATAACAAGTTCCCTTGTCCAAAATATTGAAACAGGCTGAAGGATAATGATTCAGTCTCACAAATTTCCATAAACAATTTTTGATTTTTTAATGTGTTTTTTAAAAATATCTGACCCTTTGCCTCATAATCAATATATGACATTTGGTTATTACAATGTTTCTGGTCTTTATTACATACTCACTACTTTAATTAGTGGTTGCTTGCATTAATTTATAATGAAACTTATTTCTCAAAAAATAAGGTTTTATAAAACAAAAATGGTTTTAAATATATTGAATATGAATACGAATTAAATATATATTCCAAGTATTGTCTAGCCACAATCGTATCCCATCATTCTGGTAGCTTGCAAATTCTGCGCCAGTCTTTAGAGGCATCCAAGAATCAACCGATTTTTTTTCCAATCTTCATAAAAAGGGAAGCATTACTGACAGGCTATAGTCCATCGATTGAAACAATTGGTAATCAGATGAAGCAATGTCTGGAGAATATGGCGGGTGGGATATGACCAACCATTTGGCAGTTTTGATGTACGTTTTGTCAGGCTTTCCAGTGTAATGATAAGCATTGTCATGAAAGAAAATTATTATGCCATGTCTATCAAATTTTTTCTTTCACCCATGGTTCAGATGCATTATTTGATAACAATAACACTCCCCCACGATCATTTCATGCGGTCTGAGCAGCTCATAGTATATCACAGAAGGCTGATTCCACCATATAGAGAGCATAAGCTAGGTGGTTCTGAGGATATATGATTTCTCTGTTAATGATAATGGTTTGCCAGGCTTAAACCGTGTCAATCGTAATAGATTCTATTTCCATCTTCAGTCACAATTCGATTAAAAAATCCCTTCCTTTTCTGTTGTTCAAGCATCTAGTCACAGATGAAAAAACACCATTCTATGTCTATTGGTTTCAATTCGTCTCTTGGGATCCAAATGCTCTGCTTTTAGATCACATAGCTTTCAGATGTTTGCTGACTGTCGAAAGAACAATCCCAAATGATTCAGTCACATCATGAAGCATTTGGTATGGATCATTAACCCTTAGGCTGCCATGGACTGATATATTAGTCCGGAGGGAGATGTGCCCTGGGTGCTCCTGACTGATATGATAGTCTGGTGTGATTAGTGATGGACTCTAAACATTATCTTAGTTCTTACTCTATTGCCATCTGTTGACTTTTTATAGAAGGAACAATGTCCTTCAAAGCCGATAGATGGCTTAGGGATTTACTTTTTTAGCATTTTTAGCCTCTCTATACTGGGATTCCCTTTATACATGGGACAGTGCATGTATTTTCCAATCACAAGTACCGTTACTCATTAACTGCAAGTTACCCTTGCAATAAGTGAACAGATGAATGCTTCAAAATGTCCAGAAAAAGAATATTTCCTGATGAAGAATTTTTGTTAGAACTTTTTGTGAGTGTGGAGTGATAGTGAAGTTGATACTTCTTCACTGGATTAGGAGGAGGATCCTGATGATAGACACCGAAATGTGTATTGGTGAAAAGTCTGGAACTTGCGAAGTTTCAAGTGTAAGAAAGAGATGGTGTTGTGGCCAACCCATTAGTGTAAAAAGTTATTTTTATTAATTATATAATATTTAGAACAGTAAGTAGTGAATGGCGTGAATTGGGGGTAATCGGGATTGCTCGGCAACTTTCGGCACCCAGCTGATGACAATTGACGTACATTAAGTAGGGCATTAGTTCTGCCGGCCAAGTGAATGCACTTTCCAGCTTCTCCCAGTTCCAACTTCTTCAAGCCCAAGGCTTTTCCACAATTCGATCAAATATTCTTTTTGGAGCTCAGCAACTCAAGACGGCCATCGGGAATAGAAATGGTGGAATGCCATTGATAGTATCAGGTACCTGGTTCATTTATCTACCTTCACCCAGACTGTGAGTATTTAATTATTTCATTGGCATGATTCGATTCTCGCTAAAGAGATCATCATTTTTTTTACTGTTTGTTACATAGTCACATTAGTTATTAGTGAGTTAATATTAAATAGTTTTAGCTAATTTAAAAAAAGTAAAATTATTCAAGTTCCAAGACCTTATATATATATTATATATATATTTATTCAATGTATTTTTCTTTTAATGTTGAGTTTAATTTAGTTTGGTTCATTTATTTGTATGCATATTTATCTTTAATTTTACAATCAAATGAAGTACAATATAATTTAATTTTTATCAACAATTTGGCATTTTTTTAAAAATTTTCTAAACACCCGCCAATGGTGAGATGAACTGAGCTAGGAAAGGATCACTTTGAGCCTCTACCCGCCGTCACAGATGGAATTATATGGATAGCGCTAGAATGTAAAAATAATTCAACATACAGGGTTCTATAGAGGCTACAGAGAAAACACCATGAACCATTTCAAGTACCCAATGCCAACCTTCAGATTTCTAGTATGGAAAAGAATATCAATCTTATACAGTCTATCAATCATATTTTCCATGTAAAATTAGTACATGACATGATATGTAAAATAAAATAAATTAGTACACCGATTGAAAATGACAGATAATAAATATGAGTGGATTTCTGAATAACTATCTTGAGAAAAAGACAGAAATCAGCGAAGTAACTAAGAAAAGGCTTTACCGAGAACAAAAAGTGTGTGTGACTGTCACCAATAGTGAGCTGCTGAATCATAGCTTCTATATAATGTAAACATTTATTGCACTTTTCAGCAGTTGGCTCGAGAAATATTAGAGTTAGGGCAAACTAACCTCTAGGGGTTTCTTCTTGTTTGTCCCATTTGCTGGTGCGATGGTAGTAACTGCCTTGTTCAAGCTCTCTTTCACTTCAGTACTTTCGGCTTTAACGCTCTGCATAAAACACACATTAATTAGTCTTCTTTAATAGTTTAAATTAGTTGTATTAATTGTTAAATTAATAGTTGTAATTGTAAATATAGTTATGAAGGGGGAAAAACACAGCTGAAAGATGCCCATGATTAAATATTGGGGGAAAGAAATTGGTTATATTGTGTTCCTATCTTAAAACTCTAGTGAGTTATTTTATTTAAATATGTTTATGTAAAAGGATAGGTGATGTTCATTAACCCCCCGACAGGCACATCCTACTAGTTAATAACACACTTGGGCGTGTTGGCTACAGGAGTAGCCATTACTTAAAATGATTAAGAAAAAAATCAATGTAATTAATTTTTATTATAAAACAATTTAATGTATACAATTTTTAAGCAATTATAATGGTGAAAAAATCGAAATCAGTTTTTATTGAAGTGAATAACATTTTTTTTTTTTTGTTTAAAAGAAAAAACATTTATATACTTTCTATAAGCAAAAAAACGTAATGGAACTTTATTTTATTAACCCTAGAACGACACACTGGGGAGTCACATACCCCAGTATTTTTTAAATATTGATTAATTCCTACTTGTGTAGCTCTTTGACCAAATCCTGCCATGTAAATAACTTTCATTCATAACATAATCGATTCCAATTATCAGCTACCACATGTTAGTCTTCATTTGCTTTTTTTAGTGATCTGAACTAGTCTTCTAGTATCACACACCCCAGAGTGTTGTTAGTGTAAGTGTTCAGGGTATCACACACCCCAGAGTGTCATTAGTGTTAGTGTTCAGGGTATCACACACCCCAGAGTGTCATTAGTGTAAGTGTTCAGGGTATCACACACCCCAGAGTGTCATTAGTGTAAGTGTTCAGGGTATCACACACCCCAGAGTGTCGTTAGTGTTAGTGTTCAGGGTATCACACACCCCAGAGTGTCTTTAGTGTAAGTGTTCAGGGTATCACACACCCCAGAGTGTTGTTAGTGTAAGTGTTCAGGGTATCACACACCCCAGAGTGTTGTTAGTGTAAGTGTTCAGGGTATCACACACCCCAGAGTGTCATTAGTGTTAGTGTTCAGGGTATCACACACCCCAGAGTGTCGTTAGTGTAAGTGTTCAGGGTATCTCACACGCCAGTGTCGTTATTGTGAGTGTGCTGGGTATCACACACCCCAGAGTGTCGGTAGTGTAAGTGTTCAGGGTATCTCACACGCCAGAGTGTCGTTAAGGTAAGTTGTCAGGGTATCACACACCCCCGAGTGTTGTGAGTGTAAGTGTTCGGGGTATCTCACACCCCAGAGTGTCCTTAGTGTAAGTGTTCAGGGTAGCACACACCCCAGAGTGTTGTTAGTGTAAGTGTTCAGGGTATCACACACCCCAGAGTGTCATTAGTGTAAGTGTTCAGGGTATCACACACCCCATAGTGTCATTAGTGAAAGAGTTCAGTGTATCACACACCCCAGAGTGTCGTTAATGTTAGTGTTCAGGGTATCACACACCCCAGAGTGTTGTTAGTGTAAGTGTACAGGGTATCACACACGCCAGAGTGTCGTTAATGTTAGTGTTCAGGGTATCACACACCCCAGAGAGTTGTTAGTGTAAGTGTTCAGGGTATCACACACCCCAGAGTGTCGTTAGTGTAAGTGTTCAGGGTATCTCACACGCCAGAGTGTCGTTAATGTTAGTGTTCAGGGTATCACACACCCCAGAGAGTTGTTAGTGTAAGTGTTCAGGGTATCACACACCCCAGAGTGTTGTTAGTGTAAGTGTTCAGGGTATCACACACCCCAGAGTGTCATTAGTGTTAGTGTTCAGGGTATCACACACCCCAGAGAGTTGTTAGTGTAAGTGTTCAGGGTATCACACACCCCAGAGTGTCGTTAGTGGAAGTGTTCAGGGTATCTCACACCCCAGAGTGTCGTTAGTGTAAGTGTTATCACACACCCCAGAGTGTCGTTAGTGTAAGTGTTCAGGGTATCACACACCCCAGAGTGTCGTTAGTGTAAGTGTTCAGGGTATCACACACCCCAGAGAGTTGTTAGTGTAAGTGTTCAGGGTAACACACACCCCAGAGTGTAATTAGTGTAAGTGTTCAGGGTATCACACACCCCAGAGTGTCGTTAGTGTAAGTGTTCAGGGTATCACAAACGCCAGAGTGGCGTTAGTGTAAGTGTTCAGGGTATCACACACCCCAGAGTGTGGTTAGTGTTAGTGTTCAGGGTATCACACACCCCAGAGTGTCATTAGTGTTAGTGTTCAGGGTATCACACACCCCAGAGAGTTGTTAGTGTAAGTGTTCAGGGTATCACACACCCCAGAGTGTTGTTAGTGTAAGTGTTCAGGGTATCACACACCCCAGAGTGTCATTAGTGTTAGTGTTCAGGGTATCACACACCCCAGAGTGTCGTTAGTGTAAGTGTTCAGGGTATCACACACCCCAGATCACACACCCCAGAGTGTCGTTAGTGTAAGTGTTCAGGGTATCACACACCCCAGAGTGTCGTTAGTGTAAGTGTTCAGGGTATCACACACCCCAGAGTGTCGTTAGTGTAAGTGTTCAGGGTATCACACACCCCAGAGTGTCGTTAGTGTAAGTGTTCAGGGTATCACACACCCCAGCGTGTCGTTAGTGTAAGTGTTAAGGGAATCACACACCCCAGCGTGTCATTAGTGTTAGTGTTCAGGGTATCACACACCCCAGAGAGTCGTTAGTGTAAGTGTTCAGGGTATCACACACCCCAGAGTGTCGTTAGTGTAAGTGTTCAGGGTATCTCACACCCCAGAGTGTCGTTAGTGTAAGTGTTAGGGTATCACACACCCCATAGTGTCTTTATTGTTAGTGTTCAGGGTATCACACACCCCAGAGTGTCGTTAGTGTAAGTGTTCAGGGTATCACACACGCCAGAGTGTCGTTAATGTAAGTGTTCAGGGTATCACACACCCCAGAGAGTGGTTAGTGTAAGTGTTCAGGGTATCACACACCCCAGAGTGTCGTTAGTGTAAGTGTTCAGGGTATCACACACCCCAGAGTGTCGTTAGTGTAAGTGTTCAGGGTATCACACACCCCAGAGTGTCGTTAGTGTAAGTGTTCAGGGTATCACACATCCCAGAGTGTCGTTAGTGTAAGTGTTCAGGGTATCACACACCCCAGAGTGTCATTTGCGTGAGTGTTCAGGGTATCACACACCCCAGAGTGTCATTTGTGTGAGTGTTAAGAGAATTTAGATTCTAGTGAGCCAATTTGGTCAGGTTATTTTACCAAAGAAGTTCAGTATTATTTTGAAGTTCCAAATTATTCAGGTAAGCAATGATAAAGCTAATTTTGTTATGTAGTAGTTTCAATTCAGTAATTAACGTCGGGATCTGATATTTTAGGATGGCTGTTGCCAGTAAAACTTATTCAACCCCGGAAGAAATACAACAATTATTATTGGAGTAAGAAAAAGAGGAGCATACGCAAATGGAATACTTTGGAGGTGAAGTCAGTGAAGAAGATGATGGGGAGGTGCTATCTCAGGAGAATTCAGACACAGAAGAAGAGGCTGAAGAAGATGTTAGTGATCCAAAAGGCCCTAAAGCGGGTAAATTATCAATTATTAGGGGTAAAAATGGACATAAGTGGAGTACTGAACAATCTACGAGAAGTGGCAGAAAAAAAGAAAAAAATATAGTACGACATTTACCTAGTCCTAAGGGGCCTGCCAAGAATATTTCCAGCCCTTTCGAGGCGTGGAACCTGTTATTTTCACCTGATATGATAATTGAAATAACAATGTGGACAAACGAAGAAATTCTTAGAAGGCGTGAAGAGATCACGTCTGTGCAGACATACCCAAAAGACACTGATGAGGTAGAGATCCGGGCATTTCTTGGACTGTTATATATTTCAGGCCAGAATAAATCCTGTAAACTCTCATTATTATTATTTATTTATTAACGTCCACTGTTTGCAACTTAGGCTATTCGGGACGGGTTATCTACAGGTTACCACCCTTTTCTAGCCAGGGTGGGATTTTAGGACGTTATTTAATGAATTTCGTCACTAAATAATTTCCTTTACCCAAGCGAGAATCGAACTCGCCACTCTAAGTTTACCATGTGAGATGAAGGTCAACTCTTTAACTCGCATGGCTAACCTGAGCCCCTCTCATTAGAGGAGCTCTTCAGTATAAAAAGGGGCCATCCTTTATTTCGACACACCATGCCAATGAATAGGTTCAGTTTCCTCTCTTACTGCTTGAGATTTGATAATAAACTAACCAGCGAAGAGAGGAAGACTAAAGACAAAATGGCACCTATTAGGGACATATGGGAAATTTTTATAAACAATTGTGAAAAATATTATACACATTTTGAAAATGTTACATGTGATGAGCAATTGATGGGTTTTAGAGGCAAGTGTCCTTTTAGAATTTATCTATCTTCAAAACCCGATAAGTATGGGATAAAAATTGTTATGTTGAACGATTCCAGAACTTTTTATATGGTGAAGGGAATACCATATGTTGGGAAGGTTGAATGCCCAAAAGGAACTTCTATCCCTTCATATTATGTAGAGGAGCTAACCAGAATTATCCATGAAGCCTGTAGGAATGTGACACTTGACAATTGGTTCTCCTCAGTGCCATTATTCGACAAAATGTTGTCAGAGCATAAGCTGACAATGGTAGGCAAATTATGTAAGAACAAAAGAAAAGTGCCTCCTCAATTTGTCACAAAAAGAGAAGTTGGCTCATCAACTTTTGCATTTGACAAAGATAAATGCTTACTTTCATACTGTCCCCAAGTCCAATAAAATCATGCTGATGTTATCAACTATGCATGATGATGCAATCAATAAAGAAACTGGTAAACCACAAGTCATACATGACTATAATTTAAACAACGAAGGGACAGATACTTTTGACCAAATGTGTAAGGGATATTTGACGGCCAGAAAAACAAGGAGGTGGCCTCTCCGGTTTTTATTTGGTATGTTGGATCATGCCGGGGTGAACAGTATGATATTGTTTCCTTTGGTTATGTGGAAAAATAAAATGAAGCGCAAAGACTTCCTTTTTGATCTGGGATATTCACTTTTGGAACCCTGTGTAAAGAGGAGGTTTCAGGCAGAGACACTTCGTCGGTCACTGCGCCTAGGCATTGAAGAGATTTTAGGAATTGAGGCACAAACAAGTAAACATAAGCTCTTGGAGAAACAAGTAAGGTGTTCGTTTTGTGAAAGGGGAAAAGACAGGAAGACGAAATTGACATGTCTGCAATGTAAGAGAACTAATTGCAATGAACATAGGGCAGCAATATGTCTCCAGTCCAGTGAGTGACAGAGGTGTCTTCAGGGCCACCACTATGTATTTTATTAATATTTAATTCAAAAAATGACTTTTCCACCAAATTTTATGATTATTTTACTTCATATTTTTTTGTGTTTAAGAACCATACAATTTATATTTTTATTAAGGAAGAACATTGAATTTTTTTTTATTTTTTAGCTAGTTGTGTCGTATTATTTTACTATATCTGGATTTTTGGAAATACATATATGCTTAACCCATTTTGAAATGATTTATTTTTGTTTCCTGGGCCACATAGATATTTTAAAATGCATTATAAGCATTGTAGAATATATCACTTATATTTTACACCAATTTATAAGTTGGGGTGTACCATACCCCAGAGTGTCAGATTAAGTTGACTTATAGAAGTGTGTCATTCTAGGGTAAAAACTTATTAATGGAAAATAAAATACTATGTACAAAATATAGTAAATACATATACAGCCGCTTTTATAAACAGTCAGGACAAATTTGCCATATATGATATTTACATATAAATTTTTTACATCTGCACACATGTTTCAGGATGTTTTCTTTTTCTTTGCCAGTTCTTCACAGAAATAGCATCTTCTTGTAGTGTCTTTAGGGATTATAATGGGTTGGGTATGTTCTTCTGGCAAATTCAAGAGTTCCTTCACTCGTTACTTCAAATTTGTTGGTAGATCTTCCATCTCAGACTCCTCACCTGATGAAACTTCTCACAACCATTGAAAAAGAATATCTGGATCACTGGTGCGTTTCACAGAACTGTGTTGGCTCGAGGAAAAAGCCATCTTAACTTTATTTGTTATGATAACTTTGAAAAAACAACAAAACAAAACGATAAACTGAAATTGCCAATTCTCGTAGCTGGGCACACCGTTGGGCGCATTGGCTACACCTGTAACACACAGGGAATTAAAGATCTGCTGTAAGCAGGGTCAAGGTCACTTGCATACTGACTAATAGACATATCCTGCCTAGGAAGGTATTAGCCCGCCAAAAGCTCCCAACCCATGTATGTGCTTCTTAAGAACATTTAAATTTTGTCATGGCTACACCCTTAGCCATGCGCCTAACGGAGGGTTAATAAAGAAAATTACACTAAAATGAGTGAAAGTACCAAGAGGTCAAATATAAAATCATAACTATCAAAGTTATTAAATATATATCACATCAAAAAAATGTAATAGAGTTCATCTTACTAGTCAAGTTGTTTATTGTGATTATCCTAGCTATCCATCTGGAATATTAAATTAACTTCAAAAATAACATCATCAAACGTTTTGGTAGAGACGATTTTCACCCTCCTTTAACACCATCACTTTAAGTTGATTTTGAACAAAAAGGGGAGGTGTAGAACAGCCGTCCTAAATATGAAATATCAATATTCTAAGCAAGTCGTTATTGAGTTATATAAGATATGTACAGATGTCACACCAAATCAGGTTCAGCAAAACTCAAAATGGATAATTCTGTTGAAATCTGAAATTATTTATGACTAGCTCAGATACCCGGCTTCGCCCGGGAATTGATTTGAGGCTGAATGGTGATGGTATTTTTTTGGCAAGGCTTTATTTTGCACACCATTTTGATATTTACCTATCCCAGTGTTTAGGGTTTATACCCGTTGTTGGCATTTCTTAATAATAAAATTAATTCTTTATGTAAGACTTCACTGTCCTCCATATTGCCATATTTCCCGTCTCCTGTGCATTATGCATAGATTTCAGTTATTAAAGACAAAATATTAACGTAAATTTGAATTACTTTTTCCAGGTGAGGTACCTGGATAGTTCAAATTGGAATGAATTGTTGAGCATATCAATATTTCTACTCAAATTACTTGCTCCACACATTGTTCCTGGAGAAATGTATAAAAAAAAAGTTAATCTAAATAACAAAGTAAACAATTTTTGTTATGTGCAAGTTTGTCGAAAAACAAATAGACAATGAAATATCGCGAATTTTTATTTCAGGCCTCCCTTATAACCCCTACTCTCGTTCTAACCTAAACATTTTAATATAGCTTATAATCATGGAAGAAGTAATGCTAATTGACATACCGAGTTTTGTTAAGTTCGGTTCAATCGTTAGCGCCCAATAAAATAGTTGCCTCCCACGTTAGTTTATAGTGTATATCTCGTTTATACTTTGTTAAAAGACAAAAATGAATATCACAAAAGTTACTCTAAATAACAAAATAAACAACTTTTGTTATGTTCATATTTGCCGAAAAACGAAATACCGCTATTTTAAATTCAGGCCTCCCTTACAACCCCCACTCCAACCGGTCCCTAGAAATGTTGGTATGGCTTATTATAATGAAAGCGTTAGTGCTAATACACATACCAAGTTTTATTTAATTAGGTTGGGTCTTTGTCCCAAATAAAATTGTTCACTTCCGCTATAGGTTTTAGCGTATATATCGTTTATAATTCAGTATACGAAAAAAGTGTATATAACAAAAGTTACTCTAAATAACAAAATAAACAACTTTTGTTATGTTCATATTTGCCGAAAAACCAATAGGAAACGAAATATCGCTATTTTTAATTTCAGTCTTCCCTTATAATCCCCACCCCTGTTCGTCTCGGAGGATATTAATTTAGCCTAAAGTCTAAGTTGGGTTAGTAGTAATATACATACCAAGTTTCATAAAATTCGGTTCAGCCATTTATGCGTGAAAAGGTAACAAACAAACACACACGAAAGAAACAAAAGTCCGTCACGCAGGGGCTGCGTAAACTAAGCAGATTTCCCTCATGAAGTTTAGTAATAAATAGATAGATAGATAAATATGCATACTGCTAACACAACAACACCGTGAATAAATACAAACGGAAATAAATGTTCCATCCAATTTCAATAACTTGCCGACAGGAAGCGTTAGGTTAGAAAAGTAAACAAACGGGCCGGCCTGCCTCAGACCGGAAAGAAAAACAATTACTGAAATATATCTGAATATAACACATTCATTTTATTGAGAATTATTTACTATATCTACTAGTGTAATTTATAATGAGTCAGAATAATTGTTATCTCAATCAATAAAATTTTAGTAGTCCAAAATTTTAAGATGGGGGGGATCATCAGGGCTTATATGCATGTATCTCGTATAATAAAGGTCTCTTGAATACAATTCTTGGTATTTAAACTTCCAATAATGTGATTTATTATGTAGCAGAGTATTGTTTACCTAACATGAGTAGAAGTGGCGGTTTCCTGAAAACTAAAAAATGCAAATATCTCGGTTAATATTCAAGATAGAGAAAAAACGTATATAACAATATGTATAGTAAATTTAATTTGCAATAAGATTGGTTATATACATTTTTTCGATCCGATGCATAATAACGGAGATATTTTGAATTTTCGAAAATCCCCCCCTCTAAACCCCCCCTCCCTCTGGTCCGATTTCAGCCATTAACGAACTTGATCTGTCTTTTTACATAAAACGGTTAAATATCGAGTTTCGTAACGATCAAACAAAAATTGCGACCGCTAGAGCGTTAACAGACATATATACATATATATATATATATATATATAATATATATTATATTATATATATATATATATATATATATACATAATTTTGAACGGACCTCATTTTCGTCATCTCCTGGGTAGAATCGATGGACATTTGAAGAAATTTTTCAAAAATCGCGTCATGAGTACGACCTCAATAGCTGATTTCCCTTAAGGTGTCTATGCCATGTGAAACGAAAAGTTATCGTGAAATATCGCGAAATAAATCAATTACAGACAGAGGTTACAATTTTATATATATATATATATATATATATATCTACTATATAAAAATAAGTCGGGTTTTCCTTCCTGACGCTATAACTCCAGAACGCACGAACCGATTTCCACGGTTTTGCATTCGTTGGAAAGGTCTCGGGCTCCGTAAGGTTTATAGCAAAGAAAATTCAGGAAAAATTTCAAAAGAAAAGCGGGAAAATCTTTTTTCATTATACTGTTAAAATAACATGTGTTTTCAGTGCATTTTTTGAGTACGCAAAGTACAGAAAAGTAACAGCTGTTATTGGAATATTCCTCATTATACTATCATTCATTGTATATTGCATACTTACTTAACCTGTATTTATTAAATCAAAACGAACAAAAATTTGTCAATAATTAAGCAATCAGGAGGGTGCATTTGGAAGATGGCCAAAGAGTTTACTTCACTGAGGCTAATGCTGCACAACGAGCTGAGAGACCACCATCGACAACATTGACTAGCTTCTTTGCAATGTGTGAAGCAGATCTATTCGCAGCGACGCTGATGTACGTTGAAATGCCCAAGTATTACACTTGGAATCAATCAACAAAGAAATCCCAACGTCGCAAACAAGGAACCCCAGTTCCAGATTGGCCACAATTGTTTTCCACTGATGCACTAGGTCGCATGTATACTGTTCATCCTAGAAATGATGAATGTTTTTATTTGCGACTGCTGTTGGTAAATGTACGTGGACCAAAATCATTTGCGCATTTGAAACTGTGATTGGCCACCAACGCCAAACATATCGAGAAGCATGTCAACTATTGGGTTTGCTGGAGAACGATTCTCATTGGGATTTAACACTTGCGGATTCAGTTGTTTCATCAAATGCGTACCAAATACGAACACTGTTCGCAATTATCATCACCACATGTTTTCCTACTCAACCAATTCAGTTATGGAACAAATACAAAGACGACATATGTGAAGATATCTTGCATCGCTTGCGCATTCAAACGAATAATCCTGACATCCAAATAACCGATGAAATCTACAATGAAGGATTGATTCTGATTGAGGATCAATTCTTGACTATTGCAAACAAGCTACTGATTGAAGTAGGAATGATTGCGCCAAATCGATCGATGCACGATGCATTCAACAAAATTAAATCGAGAGCTGCAATACAATGTTGATACATTGCAGGAATTCGTTCGAAATAATGTGCCGTTGCTAAATGAACAGCAAAAACAAGTATACGAAACATTAATGCAAGCGGTGGACAATAATACTGGTGGTCTATTCTTCCTGGACGCACCTGGAGGAACAGGGAAAACATTTGTCATTTCATTGATTTTGGCCACTATTCGATCAAGATGTGACATAGCTTTGGCGTTAGCATCATCTGGAATTGCGGCGACTCTTCTAGATGGCGGTCGTACTGAACATTCTGCGCTTAAGTAGCCACTCAATTTAAACACAATTGATACTCCAACATGCAATATTTCCCGATCCAGTGCAATGGGAAAATTGTTGATGCAATGCAAGCTCATTGTTTGGGATGAGTGCACAATGGCACATAAAAAATCACTTGAAGCACTTAACTTCACACTGAACGATCTTCGGCGAAATAACAACATCTTTGGCGGCTTGATGATATTGTTGGCAGGCGATTTCAGGCAGACGTTGCCAGTAATTCCCCGTGGAACGCCTGCAGATGAATTGAATGCTTGCCTGAAGGCATCACCTTTATGGAATAACGTAAAAACATTATCGCTAACCACTAATATGAGAGTTCAACTTCAAAATGATCAAAGTGCTGCACAATTTTCCAAACAATTGTTAGCTGTTGGAAATGGAAAAGTCCCAGTTGATGCGACATCTGGATTAATTACTCTTACCAACGACTTTTTCCGATTAGTAGACTCTCAATTAGCTCTTATTGAAAATGTTTTTCCAAACATTAGTGAGAATTATCAGAATTATGCTTGGTTAAGTCAACGAGCAATTCTTGCCGCAAAGAATAATGATGTACACGCACTGAATTTCACCATTCAATCAAAAATTGCTGGCGATTTGGTGACATACAAATCCGTTGATTCCATAACAAATCCCGATGATGTAGTAAATTATCCAACGGAGTTTATGAATTCTCTGGAGTTACCAGGATTTCCACCAGATAACTTGCAACTCAAAGTTGGTACAATAATTATGATATTGCGTAATTTGAATCCACCGCGACTTTGCAACGGTACTCGACTTTCGGTAAAAAGACTTATGCCGAATTTGATTGAGGCAACCATTATTAACGGAAAGTACGCAGGTGAAAATGTATGTATTCCTCGAATACCAATGATTCCGACTGATCTTCCGTTTAACTTCAAACGATTGCAATTTCCAGTTCGCCTTGCGTTCGCAATGCCAATTAAAAAGTCGCAAGGCCAATCGCTTAGTGTTTGCGGGATAAATTTAGAAAATCATTGTTTTTCACATGGGCAGTTATACGTTGCGCGTTCACGAGTTGGGAAACCATCCGCTTTGTTTGTGTTAACGTCAGACCAAAAAACAAATAATGTGGTTTACCAAAGAGCACTTCAATGAAACGGATAATTTGCGGACACGTATAACGCTTCGATTCAGTATTTACTTTGGATTCACTTTCATTTACTTAGAGAAGTTCAACTAAATAACACCATTTTTGTAATCGAAATGAATTCATTACTGTTGTGAAATGAAATCAAATTTTTCGTTTTCAAATATAAAACAAAAAAAAAATTGTCTTAATCTTTTAATCACCAAACAAAATGTTACATAAAACGAAGCCATCTGGTGGCGAAACGGAGTTCGCCGGGTTTGCTAGTATATATATATATATATATATATATATATATATATATATATATATATATATATATATATATATATATAGATTACAATATTAAAAAAAAAGTCTTTATCAAATTTCTGTACCCCAAGAAACTACTAAAGAGAAATTCAATATTTTGTATTCCTGCACGCAGATTTAGTGGGACCTAAAAATTGAATTGGGGCTATCAGAATTAAAAAAAAAAGTGGATTCAAACTTATATATTTTGGTATAAAAAGTACACCACTGCTTTTCTCATTTAGGGGGAATGAAACTTTAAGTTATCTTAGTTCAAAGCTATTCAAAAATCCTGACATGAATAAAATGTCACTAGCTGTTAAAAGAAAGTTTCAAGCTTTTAAACGATTGAAAAATTATTGAACAAAGGTAGAAAAAAAAGTTTCATATTCAAATGTTCAATTATTTTGTCCAACATTAGGAGCAATTACCTTTTTGAACTTGTTGACGTCAGTCAAATTGAAAGGCTTTGGAACAGTTGGCGGTTTAGGAGCAGGCTTCGGTGGAGGCTTCGCTTGCAGCACTTTCTTCAGCGGCTTCAAAACTGGCCTAGCAGTAAAACATCAATATAAACTTTACAATTCATTTGATATACAAACTGAAAAATATAAATAAAGGTGTAAGGTTTTTCCATTGAATAGATAATTTTTTTTTTTTTTGGCACATTATTAATTATTGACTCTGCATATTAAAATCAATGAGATAAGCTTATTTTATTTATTTCACTATTTTGTTTGAATTTAATCCAAAAGCCTGGGAATTTAAGGAACTGTGTCAAGCCCTATAAACTACTGGTTGATCTTGCAGAGAAAAACTTGGGAGATGACTTCAAGAAAGGTCACTATCTCGAAATAAAGGATAAGTAGGACAATTATTCTATTGAACTTTATTTAAGTAACACAAAATTAATCAAATAAAATACAAACTTTATATTTAATAAAGATATAATGGAAACCAAATGGAAGCAGTACTTTATTTTCATTAGTAAAAAGCATAAGAAAATGCAAATTTACACAGTTTGCTGATTTAGAAATACACATTTTCTCCAAGAATTGCTATATTATGTCCCACCGTTCCCAACCAAATTCTCTTCCTCTACCAAATCACCAGTTGATCTAGATATAACCATATTACCAACCGCCGTAGCCTAATCCTCATCCTCTACCTCGTCACCAGTTAATCTAGATATAACCATATTACCAACCGCCATTGCCTAATCCTCTTCCTCTACCAAATCACCAGTTGATCTAGATATAACCATATTACCAACCGCCGTAGCCTAATCCTCATCCTCTACCTCGTCACCAGTTAATCTAGATATAACCATATTACCAACCGCCATTGCCTAATCCTCTTCCTCTACCCAGTTACCAGTTCCTTCAAGAATCACTATATTACCACCCACCATTAACTAATGCTCTTCCTCTACCAAATCACCAGTTGATCTAGATATAACCATATTACCAACCGCCGTAGCCTAAACCTCATCCTCTACCTAGTCACCAGTTGATCTTGATATAACCATATTACCAACTGACATTGCCTAATCCTCATCCTCTACCTAGTCACCAGTTCCTTCAAGAATCACTATATTACCAACCGCCATTGCCTAATCCTCATCCTCTACCTAGTCACCAGTTCCTTCAAGAATCACTATATTACCAACCGCCATTGCCTAATCCTCATCCTCTACCTAGTCACCAGTTCCTTCAAGAATCACTATATTACCAACTGCCATTGCCTAATCCTCTTCCTCTACCTAGTCACCAGTTCCTTCAAGAATCATTATATTACCAACCGCCATTGCCTAATCCTCTTCCTCTACCTAGTCACCAGTTCCTTCAAGAGTCACTATATTACTAACTGCCATTGCCATCATATTACATCCCTCCAGTACCTAATCCTCTTCTTCTTCTAAAGAACTAGTTCCTCCAAGAATCATCATATTACATCCCTCCAGTACCCTAATCCTCTCCTTCTTCTAAAGAACTAGTTCCTCCAAGAATCATCATATTACTTCCCTCCAGTACCTAATCCTCTTCTTCTTCTAAAGAACTAGTTCCTCCAAGAATCATCATATTACATCCCTCCAGTACCCTAATCCTCTCCTTCTTCTAAAGAACTAGTTCCTCCAAGAATCATCATATTACATCCCTCCAGTACCTAATCCTCTTCTTCTTCTAAAGAACCAGTTCCTCCAAGAATCATCATATTACATCCCTCCAGTACCTAATCCTCTTCTTCTTCTAAAGAACTAGTTCCTCCAAGAATCATCATATTACATCCCTCCAGTACCTAATCCTCTTCTTCTACCAAACAACTAGTTCCTGAAAGAATCACCATATTACCATCTATCATATATAACCAAATTCTTTATCTAGCCTTCAGTTCACCAAAATAAGTATTGTACAGCTGTTATAAGTATGTTCCAGATTATTTTGATTATAATATGCTTTCAATTGAAACCAATGAGATAAATATTATAATCATATTTTTATTATTTATTATAACTAGTTATATATATTTCCACATAAACATGAACTAATAAAATGTTTACCTATTTTGAGCCTGTGACACCCACGGTTAATTAATTACAATGAACATTGTGACAAATATAATTGAGGCATTTGCTCCCTTTAAGATCAATTACAAAATTATTTCTTGCCATGCAATAATAATACAGCATTGTTTCCAAACAAAAACCAAAATGAGATCTATTCATATGATTTTTTTACATGCAAAATAAAAAAGTATGTGACAGCATGCAAAAACAAACAAAAAAATATAAGAAAATCTTTCCATTATAAATAATAAAAAACAAACACTAGTGTTATGGAACTAGAGAAGCGATTTTACTCTGAGTGTAAGGATACATTGCTATAATGTACAAACTAACCAAAGCTCTAATACATCAGAAGAAAAAAATGTATCCTTTTGAGAATTCTGGAATGACTTACAGACGGCATCACTTGTTCATTATATTCAATATTTTTTCCGTTATAAGGACTCATTAAGACTTGAAATTTCTACTGGATATGATAAGCTAAGAAAAATGATAGCATCAAATATAATATATAGTGTAGTTTAGAATTACTCGGGAACATTGGGAAATTCCAGGATAAATTATATTTAGTTGTATGGTAACTATCCAGTAACCGTGGTGATTACACTCATTATTTTGAGGCAATTGAGTAGGTCCTTAATAAAAAAGTAGCTTTCTTCGATTTGTAGGACCATTCTAAATTTGAAGGGAAAGCATCAAGCTTCACACTCCCACCAATATCATGTGTCAGGCTCGAACATTTCCTGCGCTGTTGAGCCAATGATTTCAATTTTTTTTTTTTGTTCTTGTATGTCTAAAAGTTGGAATCAATTTTAAAGTGATAGTTAGGAGCAGTTGTTAGTCAAGTGAGTTAAAGTGTTGATCTTATTACATAAGGTAAAACATGTCATTGGTCCCATTCTAGAGTGGAAAAAAAGAACTTATTCAGTGACAACTCATAAAATAAAAGTCTGTCATCAATAGTTTAACAAAATGCGTTCTGAAACATTTTTTCGATACAACTTATAATAATGGAGATATTATGAATTTTTGTTTTAAGTTAGGAAAATGCAAATATCTGATTAATATTCAAGATAAAGAACAAAATATAAAACGACATTTATAGAACATTACAATTGTAGTACGAGTATATTGGTTATATACAGTTTTTTTATCAAACTTATAATAACTCGGATATTTCGAATTTGTTAAAATTCCCCATCTAGCATACTTCCCCTGCCACGTCATATTTCAGCCATTAATGAACATAATTTTCCTCAAGGGAAATCTGCTAAGAAAAAGAAAATATCAGTTAGTTTGAATTCAGAAATAAAAGACAATTGCCCAGAAACCCATTGATACTACAACGGTCTATAATCGTTGTAGGACCTGGACTTTATAGACCATTTAAATGGTGTCAGCATCTGGGATTCACAGTCAGAATTCCGCTGGAAGGAGGACGGACCTTTCCTGGTCCATTTAAAATTCATCAGATCTTCTATCACCACTGATTTCTAACAACCCTGTATTACAACCTATTTGTATATACTTCCCATATTAAAATTTTAACAAAAACAATAACTCATATTTAAGCTTCAAATAAAGTGGCTCATAATATAACAGCTAATATGCTCATGATATAACAGCATATTGTTAATGACATCTGTAGAAGTGGGGTTTTACAGGAGGCCGAAAACTAAAAACACACTCCTAATGATAATGGCACAAGACAATCCAGGACCCCTAATATTGTAAGTATTTATTTGTGTTATGTTATTTACTTATGTACACATTATGATACTGTGGCTACTCAGGACAGGTTATCTACAGGTTACCACCCTTTCCTAGCCAGACTAAGGACTAAGGATTTTATTTGGCGAGTTTCCTCTAAATAAATTCCAATTGCCCAAGCAGGAATCGAACTCGTGACTCTAGGTTTACCAAGTTAGATTAAGACTAACACTTCAACTTACACGGCTAACCTGGTCTACTCTATTTTTTTTATTTATTAAACAAATGTATGTATTTATTTAACTCTGATTATGTTATAAAATTTCAAAATAAGTTAAAATTGATTAATTTATATGTAGAATCTAATTTCATCTTAGAAAATAATGAAATAACTTCTCACTTTATTATTTCTGTATAATGTGTGCAGAAGTCCATAAACACTGTGAATTTATACGAATGCATAAACACATAGACTATTTTTTAATGTAAGAATGTGATGAAATTTGAACTGATTTACATTAGACATGACTAGTGTGTATAAACAGAAGTGTACCATGGTAATGCAATAACAAATAAATATTTAAATCAGTTACAATGTAATGTGAAATACTTTACCTCTGTTCGACAATCGCTGGTTGTATTGTACTAGCCCTCGAGCGGATTTTGGTCTGAAGTAGAGGAGACATTGCTATCGTCGGTAATATCTTAGAACTTCTTGTTCTATTAACACCTGATGACATACATTTTTAAATCCTTATAGAATATCAGTTAGTTTTTATTGGGTTAGAACAAATGAAATGTCAGTTTTACATTGGTTTCATAAAGTTGATGAATTAAAAACCGATCCCATCTACAAATCCTAATTGAATAAATTCAACACGCAGTTGTGAGGCTTCGGAAGCCTTTCGAAACATGAATATGATTTTTGTCAATAATACAGTGAATGTGGTTTCTACCTGGCAACTCAAGATTGGAGAATAAAATTCGTGGAAGGCCATAAATTAATCAAACACAGTGTCGCAATGATGGAAATTGTATGAGATCAAAAGAAGGAGCAGACAATAATAGTTGAAGATAAGCTATCTGGATTAATAGGGAGTCTCCCTCCGTCCAAAAGTAATGGTGACAGTATGGCGGAGTATGACTCAAGCAATTCATTATAATTTAGTAAAGACTGATGATACTATAACAGCTGACACAAATATAAATGGCATTTCATTTTTATATGAAACGTATTACGTAAAAATAAAAGTCCATTGTGCAGGGCCTGCATAAACTAAGCAGATGTCCACGTTCTGAAAGGACACACTACTGATCATATCAAACAATATATTCTATATTTCTAATTAAATATCCGGTGAGTAGAAGTTAGAGGGGGGGGGGGGTTAAGTGAAGTCTGGAAACAAGAAAGAATGAATAACTCGCTGAATATTTGAGCTACGAAAAAATGTATAGAACAACAATTGTAGAGCATCAATACTGTAACAACATTGACTCTATAACATTTTTCGATCCAATACATAGTAACAGATATATTTTTAATTTTCAGAGTCCTCCTCTCTCAAAATCATCCCCTTCCCTGCCATTATTCCTAGTCAGATTTTGGCCATTTTTGACTAAGAACTTAATTAATGAATGAAATGGATAAATATCGAGTATGGTATACATTAACTAAACATTTTCGAGTTAAGAAAGTAAAATATTAATGATGACGTCACCACAGAGGATACTTTACAAACATGTATTTCACACAGTAAAAATTCAATGAACACTGAAAAATGAGAAGGATTTGTGGTTTACTGAAGGCTGAAAACTAAAAATTCCAATATCTCAGTTAATATTCAAGATAGAAAACAAATGTATATATCATTTATAGAACATTAAATTGCAATAAGATTGAATCTATATAATTTTTCGACAGACATATAATATCGGGGATATTTCGAAATCCTCACCCACCCATACGGGGTGTGGCTATTAAATAACGAGACTGACACTGTAAAACATTTTATTTTTATTTCATACATTTTTACTTATTATCACCTTCAATATACACCCCTTCTTTATCCCTACAATCACCCTAGAATCTTCCATTATTCGAAACAGTGCTGGAAGTATTTTTCTGTCAGCTCCTTCAGGACGTGTGCCACTTTCTCTTTCACAGCTTCAACAGACTCAAATCTTGTTCCTTTTAATGCAGATTTCACCTTAGGAAACATAAAAATCGCATGGCGCAAGATCCGGCGAATAAGGCGGATGGTCTAACACTGGGATGCTGAATTTGGCTAGAAACCTCTTAACAGACAATGCGGAATGAGCCGGCGCATTGTCTTGGTGGAGAACCCATGACATGTCCTTCCACAATTCAGGTCGTTTTTTCCTTATTCTTTCGCTGAGTACAGCAAGAACATGAAGGTAGTAATGTTGATTAATCGTTTGACCAGCAGGAACCCAGTGAAGGTTCACAATCCCATGAATATCGAAAAAAAAACAATCAAAATTGCT
This sequence comes from Riptortus pedestris, assembly GCA_019009955.1. Classification (NCBI taxonomy): domain Eukaryota; kingdom Metazoa; phylum Arthropoda; class Insecta; order Hemiptera; family Alydidae; genus Riptortus; species Riptortus pedestris. Next base: position 2,674,075 of record CM032229.1, read on the forward strand.
TTGAATTTTGATTTGCTCATCGAGCTTTTTTGGCTCTCGGTGAAGATGGGCTCTTCCAGTGCATGGATTGGCGCTTTGTTTCAGGATCATACATAAAAAACCATGATTCGTCACATGTTATTATCCTTTCCAGTAAGTTTGGGTCATTTTCAATGGCATTCAAAGTGTCAGTACAAACATTTTTGCGAGCTTCCAGTCGTCAAATGTGAGAATTTTAGGCACCATTTTGGCACACACTTTTTGCTTGTTAAAATAGTTATGTAATATTTGCCGTACGGATTCTTTATCAATTCGTACAGTTTCAGCAATCGCACAAATACTTAACCGACGGTCAGACCGAATCAGATTACCGATTTTTTCGATATTGTCATCCGTTTTCGAACAACGTTTGGAAGGGCGACCCGGGCGTGAATCATCTTGAACGTCTTCTTGGCCATCTTGAAAACGCTTAAACCACTCAAAAACACGTGCACGCGATAAACATTCATTGCCTTACACTTCTTTCAATAAATTATAAGTTTCAGTAGCGGTTTTTCCAAGTTTCACAACAATTCGTTGCTCTACTGTTACACTTAACATTTGTCTGGCGAAACAAAAAACAACTCTAATGCAAACGAAGGCTACGGCTGTACTGATTTGTTTACAGAAGCGAGAGGCACTATATTCGAAAGAGGAAGCTTCACGATAACAGCTGTTAGTTGCTGGCGTTTGACGCATGCGCACTTCTTCTGTAGCAGCATCAGTCTCGTTATTTAATAGCCGTAGATTCGATTTCAGCCATTAACGAACTTGAAAGTTATTTTCGCATAAAATGTTTTAATATAAAGTTTGGTAATGATAAAACAATAATACTTGAGCAGTAACAAACCAGTGGATGTAAGTATATGTATTGTAACATGTACGATTTCCAGAGGCAGAGTATTTAGTGAAAAGGGCATAATATTTTAAAAGTAACAGCAAATGACGTTTTGAGTCGCTGTTAGGAGCACTTCACCAACGACACAGCGTATTTGTACAATGGATGCAAAATGGTAGATTTGAAGAAGATAACTGCTAAATCACTTACACGGATTTACTGTTCGTGTGATGAACACATTTGTTTCAAAGGAAATAAAATATTTACAAAATACATCCTTTTTATGGAAGCGTCAAAACAAGCTACCACCAAAAGAACTGTCAGGGAAGATGGTTCTCGTTGCTGGAGCCCATCGGGAACACATGGTCTCTGTTTGATCTTCTTCATATTTTCGAACATAGTTCCTCTCTCTTCGTATATGCAGCAGGAAGCATACGTCATCATTGAATTATTCTCTTTTCTCCACCAAAGTCATAAATATAACTTCAAATCTGGCATATTTTGTAATTGAATGCTCTGAATTTCTTTCAGATTACTTCTATCTGTATTGTTCATGATATATAATTATAATTAATTTAAATGCCAATGTATAATAAATCACAACCTGTTTGCCAGGTGTTAACCAGAGATATTTTTGTTAATAAATAAGTACCGAGTCATCTGCATAAAGAGGTAATATTTATTTATATATATTTGTTATTTTATTTTTTCAAATATTATTACAGTACATCTATAAATATACATATACTATTTACAACAATCCTCATTTTCATCATCTACTAGATAGGATTAATGGGCATTTAGGAAATATTTTCAAAAATTGTGAGTATAACATCAATAGATGATTTGAAAGGCAAATATAATTCTATCATACGTAGTTTATTGGAGTTCCCTATTGTACAGAAATAAAATAATTTTTTAAAAAATATATATATGTTAAAATAGACGTATCACCACATCCACCATATTTCGATGAGAAAACAAAATACAATTTACAACTTCCAAATACATATTCTTCCATAGGCAAAATGTTTTCCCAGAGGAAAAGATGAAAAATGTTTGAGAAGTGTAAAAGAACTAATGGAAGTTATTTTGAATAAAACTAATATTAAATTTAGTTATTTCATTATTAGACTCATAGCCAATAAACCAACATTTCATATCTTCCAATCCAAGATTACATGCAACATATAATTAACAATAAAAAATTGAAAATATTGTCTGTAATGTACATAATTATTCTAGCTATTATGATTACTTAACCATAGCATTGTGATAGGAAATTTATAGAAAATAGTTCTGAAAATATTGGGGTCTTACATACGTGAATACATAATGTAAAGGAAGAATTTGTTGATATGAAAATTTAAGTTTTAATTAGAATTCCAACCAATTAATAAGAACATAAGAAAGTCCACCACACAGGGGCTGCATAAACTATGATTTCCCACATGACAGTATGGCATACTAGTTATCTATTCTCTCTACATATTTTATATTACTAAGTAAGAAAAAAATACGAACATTTTTTTTTTTAATTAATAATGGAGACTTTTAAATTTTCTAATCCCCTCTCCCAGTTAGATTTTAGAAATTAAAGACCTCGAACTTTAATGTGAATGTAACGGTTAAATATCGATTGTGGTATCTATATCGTATCTATCAAATAAATGTCAATATTATCATAAATATTAGTACTGCAAACATTATATTTGAAAAAGGAAAGGAGTTTTGTAAGCTAGGAAGCTTTATCACTGAGGCCTACAATAGTAGAGTGCAAATCTATAGAAGAATAGCCGTGGTTAAACAAGCCTTCCAAACCAAAAGCAGTAATTTAACTCGTCCAAAGTAATAAAGTACGTATATTTTAACATGTTAACCCCAAAACTTTCAGAATCAAAAGTATATAAAGAAAAGAGTGTACACAATATAGTCAAGGTTTACTATAGAGCAACAAAGAATGACTAAAATAGAAGACAAAACTACTATAATCTTAAATATAAAAATAAAATATAAGAGCATGTACCAGATTTCCTCTTGAACCTCGGAGGAGTAGCGTGGTGAAATTTGTGCACCTGTTCAGCTAGAGACATAAATTTGTTTTTCCTCGATGGTGGAGTCATTTTTTTTACAGACATTCTATGACGTCTTGAGTCTTTCCCCAGTTTATTATTTAACCTATAAATTTAATGTTTTAAAGATAAGAGCCGATGAAACAAGACAAAAATTATAGTATTTAAACCCCTGAGGAAAGTTGAAAATTTAATGCTTCACCTAGAGACATAAATAATTTTTCTCGATGGTGGAGTCATTTTTTTTACATTCTATGATGCCGCGAGTCTTTTCCAAGTTTATTATTTAACATATAATTGTTTCAATAATACAGGCGATGAGAAAAGACAAAAATTAAACCATTTAACAATATTTAAACCTCTAAAATTGAATGCTTATATATGCTGCTCTTTTGCGTATAGTCGGTTTGCAGAGAAAATCACTGAAAGCTTTATATCTAGCAAAGACCAAGAAATTGATGAAATGACAGAATAAGCAAAAGAAAAAAAAAAGAAGCTTTGGCTGCTTTTGCCTCTAAGCTCATTTTCTTCAGTTCATATTTTAATTAGAGGAAGAAAGTTGAAAGAAACAACCATAGCTGTACAGATCGGTAAATTCATTCATTGCATCAGATTTGTAGATGACACTGTACTGCTGGCAAAGTCCAAGTAGGGAATAGAATGCTACAAGACCTAAAGGACGCTCTAGATGTGTTTTAACTCAAAATAAATGCAAATGTATGGGTTGAAGGGAAGAAAGAAAGCCAAGGAAAAATAAATATTAGAATTGTAAAAATTATACACAAAAAAGTGAAAGAGTTTTGTTAGCTAGGGAGCATTATCACTGAAGACAATGATAGTAGATCTGAATTCGATAGAAGACTAGCCTTGCTACACAAGCCTTCCAAAGCAAAAGGAGTCTTTAAAAAAAAATTGGATATAAGCATGCATAAAAACAAATGTAAGCTAAGTCTTTCGTATGGAGTGTACTGCTGTACGGGAGTGAAACTTGGGCTCACCACAAAAGGGAATACAATAGATTGGATGAAATGAAAATGTTGATCTGGCATAGAATCACCAGAACTAGTTCAACTCGAAAAAATAAATCCATTGTGGAAATTATAAATGAGGTAAGTAAAAACAATACCTTATCTAGCCAATGGAAAAAAAAGAGAGTCAATATTCTTGGGAACATCATAAAGGTAAGGTCTTAGGCATAGGGGAAGGACGTCTACAAAATGTTATTTAGAAGACATTAGAGCAGCTTCTGACAGAAAAATATGGTTGCAACAAAGCATAGCCTTTGGATTATGATGATGAGTAGAAATGAATACTTAAATTTGTACAAACTAATCTAAAGTATAGCCTTAGAACGGTCAATGTCAAATTTAAAATTAATGAAGGCTATGAAAAAAGTAATATACAAGACCTAAGTTTAATCTAAGAAAATTTAGTAAGAACTGATCTTCAGAATTTATACTTGTTTCCACTACTTATACAACTCTGCTTATACTAAAAAGGGTCAATATTTACATAGTTACTTATAAAATAGTCAATACAACTTTACAGAGAAGTTTTTACATATTTAGTTTCAACAGTGTAAAATAGACTTTCATAGATAAGGAATAATTCTCTAAAAACATCAGTGAATCTGTCATTTCATGTTTATTATCCTTGCGAAAAATGACTATGCAATGTACTAAATTTTTAAAGAAAATATGTATTGCAAATTGCATAAAGTACTCTCAAAGAAAAAAACAACTCAATGCAGCCCACAAGAGGAATGACAGAAAAATAATACAGCTATAAACTGATGCCCACAACACTTTTCAAAAGTTAATAAACCACTTCCCAACCAGTCACAATAACAATACTCACATTAATACAAGCAAAACAAGGAACAAGTAAACAACTATAACCCCAAAATAAAATGAGAAAACTCACTTAGGCTGTATGTTTTCGTCATTATCCTGAGAACCATTTCCCAGTGGTATTTGAGAGCTATCATGGCTCAATTGAGTTTTGTCGTCCGTTATCTGATCGGATCCACTTTTAGCTAGAGCCTGTCCTTTCTCGCTAAGGGCAGAAGGCACTTCCTCAGCATCTGAAACAATACGTTTATATTAAAAGGCTTAAACGGATATGACAAGAGTGTCTTAGATTGAATAATCAAAATACCAAAAAATTTATCGGCCCCATCGTCTAAATCGCCTTCTCCCAATGACTCGACGAACTGTGGGGCAGTAAAATTAAATTCTTGAGCCGCAGACATATCCCAACTCGAGAGACAAAGGCGACAGTTTACCGCCAAATACGTTGAATACAAACTCCGCTCAAGCCAGTGACGCCAAACTGTTTGAATCTAACCGATTTCGTCCCTGCCATCAGTATTGCAAATATATGTAATTGAAACCTTAAATGAAGGGTATATAATTAAACGAAGTATATTATTGGCTAGAGAAAATTGGGTGAGTTCATTTTTGTGCTAGGCATAAAAAAATCACTAGAAAAAAAATTAATGAATGATTTTCAAAGGTTGGGGGGGGGGGGGGGCACCGTAGTTATAGATTTCAGAGAAACCTGTCTCCTGTCCTAAGGGAAGATAGCTCTTTATTAAGACCATGTTTATCCTAGCAGTTTTTACTTCTGTAAAAACATAATCACTAAGAAATACTCATTAATAAATTAGAAATAAAATTCTACCTTTGAATTTTAGCAGATTTCACAGCTATTGAGGTCCTACTCATTACGGAACTTTCTAATTTTTTCTGCAAATATCCATGGATCCTACCTAGTAAATGAATGATATATATATATATATATATATATATATATATATAGATATATATATATATATATATATATATATATATATATATATATAATTGTAACCTCTGTCTGTACATTGATTTTTTTCGCGAAATTTCACGATAACTTTTCGTTTCACATGTCATAGACACCAAAACTGCATTTTGTTTCTTTCGTGTTTGTTTGTTTGTTTGTTTGTTACCTTTTCATGCATAAACGGCTGAACCGAATTTTATGAAACTTGGTATGTAATTACTACTAGCCCAACTTAGACTTTAGGCTATATTATTATTCTCTAAGACAAACAGGAGTGGGAGTTATAAGGGAGGCCTGAAATTAAAAATAGCGATATTTCGTTTCCTATTGGTTTTTCGGCAAATATGCGCATAATAAAAGTTATTTATTTTGTTATTTAGAGTAACTTTTGTTATATACACTTTCGTCGTATACCGAAGTATAAATGAGTTATACGCTAAAATCTATAGCGGAAGTGAACAATTTTATTTGGAACATTAGACCCAACCGAAATAAATAAAACTCGGTATGTCGATTAGCACTAACGCTTTCATTATAACAAACCATATCAACATTTCTAGGCACGGGCAGGAGTGGGGGTTATAAGGGAAGCCTGAAATTAAAAATAGCGATATTTCGTTTCCTATTGGTTTTTCGGTAAATATGAACATAACAAAAGTTGTTTATTTTGTTATTTAGAGTAACATTTGTTATATACACTTTTTTCGTATACCGAATAATAAACGAGATATACGCTAAAATCTATAGCGGAAGTGAACAATTTTATTTGGAACATTAGACCCAACCGAAATAAATAAAACTCGGTATGTCGATTAGCACTAACGCTTTCATTATAACAAACCATATCAACATTTCTAGGCACGGGCAGGAGTGGGGGTTATAAGGGAAGCCTGAAATTAAATATAGCGATATTTCGTTTCCTATTGGTTTTTCGCCAAATATGAACATGACGATAAACAAGAACATTTCAATTGTATGAAGCATTTTAAAAACAAGTAGCTGTTTCATGAGGAGCAAAGTATATTACTTCCCCCCCCCCTTCCACTGTCTTTCACTGGAACATTAATTAATCGGAAGTAAGTAATTTCATCCTTTAATGTGTTTAAAACATCAATTAATTCACAAAAAACGAAAGAATTTAAACATACATAATTAGAATTGAAAATAGAATCTGAATATAAGGTAATGTTAGCGGAATTGAGAGTTAGCCGTTAGTCATGTTCTGTTGGTTAACCTGGAGCGTCAGGGACGGGTGGGGAGACCTTCCTGTAATCTAGAACCTTTCTCACTCCCTCTTTCTTTCCTCAGCTGTTACATACACTTTTTTCGTATACCGAATTATAAACGAGATATACGCTAAAACCTATAGCGGAAGTGTATTTTGTTATTTAGAGTAAATTTTGTTATATACACTTTTTTCGTATACCGAATTATAAACGAGATATACGCTAAAACCTATAGCGGAAGTGAACAATTTTATTTGGGACAAAAGACACAGCCGAAATAAATAAAACTCGGTATGTGTATTAGCACTAACGCTTTCCTTATAATAAGCCATACCAACATTTCTAGGGACGGGCAGGAGTGGGGGTTATAAGGGAGGCTTGAAATTAATAATGGTGATATTTCGTTTCACCACAATATTTTGTGCTTAATAACTGAGATCTATGCATAATGCACAGGAGACGGGAAATATGACAATTTGGAGGACAGTGAAGACTTACATAAAAAATTAATTTTATTATTAACAAATGCCAACAACGGGTGTTAATCCTAAATAGTGGGACGGGTAAAGATGAAAATATTGTGCAAACTAAAGCCTTGCCAAAAAAATACCATCACCATTCAGCCTCAAATGAATTCCCGAGCGAAGCCGGGTATCTGAGCTAGTATATATATATATATATATATATATATATATATATATATATATATATACTAGCTAAGGTACCCGACGATGCCCGGGAAATCATTGTTGACTTACTAATGATGGTATTTTGATAGCAAGACTTCAATGTGTACAATTACACTTCCATCCAAGACGTAATGGTTTTCCGAAATAGCCAACCCTGAAGGGTAACTTCAGGGGATTGATATAATAGAAATTTCATTTTTGAAGGATAAATGAAAATGTGTTCCTAATCTATCCCTTTACACTTTTTGAGTCACCTTTTTTCAATAATTCAAACCATAATCATGGGTAGCATTTATTACAATTAAATATCATCTATAATGAACATATTTCCTTTCAAAAGCCAATCCGAGCTCATATAATATTAGGCAAAGTTTTTGCAAGTAAGATTATATTTGTAATAGTGAATCACACTGGAAACTATTTTCAGTAATGCCAGACGGGAAATTAGTAAACTCAATTATCTAGTAAGGCTCCATTCACCTTCCGCTCCCGCATGAGACTTCTCAAAATTCGTCTACTTAAATTATTGATTCAAAACATTATTTTAATAATTTATCTACTGGATGGAATTGAATAATAGAGGTACCCTCAAAATATCATATCATATCGAGTATAAACGCATGTTGTTTTTTGTCATAATGACATTACCAATAACGTTTAATTATTATGATAGCACATATTTGTTTCAATAACATCAAGTTACATTATACAAATTAAATAATGGAAATGCTCTTATAGTTTATATTTCTATTGGAAATAAATTACAAAGTTAATTTCTAGGTAAAATAAACAAATGAGGCGGGGACGAAGAAAATTTATAACCTCTCTAATCCGAATCATACTTTGAACTATCATATAAGACGAAAACATAACATCATTTGTCATAATATTCATTTATTAAAACCATTAAATAAGTACTAATATAATTATTGACTCCCGTTTAGCGTATATCCCGTGTTTACTTCATTTTACGACAAAAGTGAATGCACACAAAAGTTACTCTAAATAACAAAGTAAACAACTTTTGTTCTGTGCATGTTTCATCCACCCTTATAATCCCCACTCCCCTCTGAACCTAAAATTTTTAGTATAGCTTATAATCATGGAAGAATTAATGCTAATTCACACACCGAGTTTTGCTAAGTTCGGTTCAATCGTTAGTGCCCAACAAAATTGTTGGCTCTCGCTTTAGATTTTAGTGTATATTTCGTTTATACTTTTCTATACGACAAAAGTGAATATAACAAAAGTTACTTTAAATAGAAAAATAAACTACTTTTGTCATGTGCATAAAAGAAAACCCAATTGAAAACGAAATATCGCTATTTTTAATTTCAGGCCTACCTTATAACCCCCACTCCTGCCCGTCCCTAGAAATGTTAGTATGGCTCAGGGGGGTGCCATTCGGCAGGTGCGCAGATCAAAAATTTTTGCGACTTTGGCGCATGACGTCACTGGGCTGAACAGAGCTTTGTTTACATCGTGAGCATCGTTGTGTTTTTAGTTAATTGTTTTATTTTCCATTGTTATAAGTGATTTTTTTTTTCAAAATGAGTGAGTGTGCTATGGCAACATGTTCCAACAACTCTAGGAGAACAGGCAAGTCTGTATCTTATCACCGGTTCCCGAAAAACGAAGAAATTAAGAAACAGTGGATAGTTCTGTGTAGACGAGGAGATTTGAAATTTAATCCTACTTTTGCTCGGGTTTGTTCAGAACATTTCAGTGATAGTGATTACCAAAGGAATTTACAAGCAGAATTGTTAGGCTATGTTCCTAATAGATTGATATTAAAAGAAGAAGTTAATTTACCAGTATCGTCCGTAAGTAAACAAACACCTACTAGCTCTACTTCTGACTCAAAATGTGAAACATCTAGAGACTGTAGGAGTAAAAAACGTGAAATAACTCAACGTGCCCTGCGTCACATTAATGAGATTTCTCCCAAAAAGCTGAAAAGTGATTTTTCATGTAATACAGAAGAAGTTGATTGTGATGGATGTATTCTCTTAAAGGAAAAAATTGCTGAATATGAATCCCAATTAAAGTCCTTGCTGATCCAAGTAAAAAATTTAGAAAGTAATAACTTTAATTTAAAAAAGAGAGTTACTAAATTGCTAACAGTTATTTACCAGATAAAAATGCAAAAAGAAGAAAAAATGCAGTGAAAAAAGAAATGGAAAGGATTTGTTATCCAATATTATCCAAAGCTCAAATTCAGAGCATACACTCAAAAAATATCAGCAGCAACTGTTTTGGACAAGACAGACTTCATGCGAATGGGAGCTTTTAAAATGTAAGAAAAGAATAATTTTCTTGTAGTGTTTCCTATAGAGCACTATAGGAGTATATTTCCATGCTCCATCATTAATGATATAACATGTTTCCTTCGCAGTTATTTATTCTATGGGACAGTGCGGTTTCAATGCATACACTCAAAAAATATCAGCAGCAACTGTTTTGGACAAGACAGACTTCATGAGAATGGGAGCTTTTAAAAAGGTAAGATTTAAAATATTAGAAACAGAATAATTTTCTTGTATTGTTTCCTATAGAGCACTATAGGAGATTATTTCCCATGCTCCATCATTAATGATATTACATGTTTCCTTCGCAGTTATTTATTCTATGGGACAGTGCGGTTTCAATGCATATGCTCCAACATCTGTGCCATTTTCTTCACAAGGATGCTACTGGAACCAGGGATTCCCTGCGGCTCAAAATGTTAGCATATTTTTATTACAAGGAGGACTACATGCCAATGACAGCTTTTTTTTTAAAAAAAAGATAAGTTTTAAAGTCTGAGTAACAGAATTATCTTCTTGTAGTGTTTTCTATAGAGCACTATAGGAGTTTATTTCCCATGGTCTATCATTAATGATATTACATGTTTCCTCCACAGTTAGTTATTCTATGGGATATTGCTGTTTCAATGCATATGCTCCAACATCAGTGCCATTCTCTTCACAAGGATGCTACTGGAACCAAGGATTCCAGTGACTAAATATAAGCATCTTTTTATTACAAGGAGGACTACATGCCAATGATAACCTTTAAAAATCTTGTACCTATATTGACTAGCTGATGTTTAAAATAATTTAGTCATTTTTAACTGGGTATCATTGTTTATTGCTTGGTTAATCTCAATTTTATTAACTTTTATTTGTTTGTATAATAGAAGTCATTACTGTTTTCATGTTTTGGAGATTTCATCTTATTATAGTAAAGTTTTACTTTTTGTTGTGCTAATTACCTACAAAAATTATGATTTTTAAATGTAACCCAACATATATAAATTTTAAGGAACTATTATGTATTTATTTTTAATGGAATCTAATTTGTACATGGTTTATTTGAAATAAAATATATTCAACTAAAGTAATTTGTATAATTTACATACATATAACATTTTAAAAATTTTTTTATAGCCAAAATAATAAGAAAACTGATTATATTGATCGTATTTCGGCTTGACCGACAGGAATCTTTCAGCCAGTGACGTAGAGGCCTGCTGCATTCTGATTGGCTACTCGCGAATGGCGCTACCTTATCTTATACGTACCTTGAATATAATGAAGGTGTTAGTGCTAATACACATACCGAGTTTTATTTAGTTCCATTGAGTCTTTCGTGCCAAATAAAATTGTTGACTCCCGCTATAATGTTTGGTGTATAACGCATTTGTACTTCGGAGTACGAAGAAAGTATATATGACAAAAGTTACATAGTTAGTTAGCTTTTATTAGTTAAATAACAAAATAAACAACTTTTGTTATGTGCATATTTGCCGTAAAACCAATAGGAAACTAAATATCACTATTTTGAATTTCAGGCGTCCCTTACAACTCCCACTCCTGTTCGTCTCAGAGAAAATTAATATAGCCTAAAGTCTAAGTTGGGTTAGGAGTAATATACATACCAAGTTTCATAAAATTCGGTTCAGCCGTTTATGCGTGAAAAGGTAACAAACAAACAAACAAACAAAATGTAGTTATGGTGTCTATGACATGTGAAACGAAAAATTATCGTGAAATTTCGCGAAAAAAAACAATGTACTGACAGAGGTTACAATTTTATATATATATACTAGCTCAGATACCCGGCTTCGCCCGGGAATTCATTTGAGGCTGAATGGTGATGGTATTTTTTAGCAGGCTTTACATTGCACAATATTTTGACATTTACCCGTCCCAGTGTTTAGGATTGATACCCATCTTTGCCGTGGATTTGCTAATAATAGAATTATTTGTTCGATAAGGCTTCACAGTTTTCAATATTTTTATATTCCCCGTCTCTTATACATGTAAATATGGTGAATTTTTATTTCAGGCCTCCCTTTTACCCCCTCCCGTTCGAAACTAAAAATTTTAATATAACTTATAATCATGGAAGAATTAATGCTAATTGACATACCGAGTTTTGTTAAGTTCGGTTCAGCCGTTAGTGCCTGCTAAAGTTTTAACGTATAACTCATTTATACTTAGGTATACGACAAAAGTGTATATAACAAAATTAACTCCAAATAACAAAATAAACAACTTTTGTTATGTTTATATTTGCGGAAAAACCAATAGGAAACGAAATATCGCTATTTTTAATTTCAGGCTTCCCTTATAACCCCCACTCCTGCCCGTCCATAGAAATGTTGGTATGGCTTATTATAATGAAGACCTCACTACTAATACACATACCGAGTTTTATTTAGTTCGGTTGAGTCTTTATTGGCAAATAATATTGTTGACTCCCGCTATAACTTTTACCGAATAACGCATTTAAACTTAGGTATATGAAAAAAGTGTATATAACAAAAGTTACTCTAAATAACAAAATAAACAACTTTTGTTATGTGCATATTTGCCGAAAAACCAATAGAAAACGAAATATCGCTATTTTTAATTTCAGGCTTCCCTTATAACCCCCACTCCTGTTCGTCTCAGAGAAAATTAATATAGCCTAAAGTCTAAGTTGGGCTAGTAGTAATATACATACCAAATTTCATAAAATTCGGTTCAGCCGTATATGCGTGAAAAGGTAACAAAGAAACAAACAAACATACATACACGAAAGAAACACAATGCAGATATGGTGTCTATGACATGTGAAACGAAAAGTTATCGTGAAATAAATATATATATATATATATATATATATATATATATATATATATATATATATATGCATATATACATATAAAATTGTAGCCTCTGTCTGTACATTGATTTTTTTTCTCGAAATTTCACGATATCTTTTCGTTTCACATGTAATAGACACTATAACTGCATTTTGTTTCTTTGGTGTCTGTTTGTTTGTTACCTTTTCACGCATAAACGGCTGAACCGAATTTTATGAAACTTGGTATGTATATTACTACTAGCCCAACTTAGACTTTAGGCTATATTAACATTCTCTAAGACGAACAGGAGTGGGGGTTATAAGGGAGGCCTGAAATTAAAATTAGCGATATTTCGTTTCCTATTCGTTTTTCGGCAAATATGAACATAAAAAAGTTGTTTATTTTGTTATTTAGAGTAACTTTTGTTATATACACTTTTTTCGTATACTGAATTATAAACGAGATATACGCTGAAACCTATAGCAGAAGTGAACAATTTTATTTGGGACAAAAGACCCAACCGAAATAAATAAAACTCGGTATGTGTATTAGTACTAACGCTTTCATTATAACAAGCTATACCAACATTTCTAGGGACGGGCAGGAGTGGGGGTTGTAGGGGAGGCCTGAATTTAAAAATAGCGGTATTTCGTTTTCTATTCGTTTTTCGGCAAATATGAACATAACAAAAGTTGTTTATTTTGTTATTTAGAGTAACTTTTGTTATATACACTTTTTTCTTATACGGAATTGTAAACGAGATATACACTATAAACTAAAGTGGGAGTCAACTATTTCATTGGGCGCTAACGATTAAACCGGACTTAAAAACTCGGTATGTCAATTAGCATTAATTCTTCCATGATTATAAGCTATATTAAAATTTTTAGATTAGAACGGGAGCGGGGGTTATAAGGGATGCCAGAAATAAAAATTCGTGATATTTCATTGTCTATTTGTTTTTTGACAAACAAGCAAATAACAAAAGTTGTTTACTTTGTTACTTAGATTAACTTTTGTTTTGTACATTTCTCCAGGAACAATGTGTGGAGCAAGTAATTTGCGTAGAAATATTGATATGCTCAACAATTCATTCTAATTTGAACTATGAGGTTCCTGGAAACATTAATTTAAATCTATGTTAATATTTGGTCGTTTATAACTGTAATCTATGCATTATGCACAGGAGACGAGAAATATGGCAATATAACCAAATATGAAATATGACTATTTGGAGGACAGTCAAGACTTGTGTAAAACAACTGAGGAAAGAAAGAGGGAGTGAGAAAGGTTCTAGATTACAGGAAGGTCTCCCCACCCGTCCCTGACGCTCCAGGCTAACCAACAGAACATGACTAATTCCAACTCGCAATTCCGCTAACATTACCTTATATTCAGATTCTATTTTCAATTCTAATTATGTATGTTTAGATACTTTCGTTTTTTGTGAATTAATTGATATTTTAAACAAATAAAAGGAAGAAGTTACCTCCTTCCGATTAATTAATGTTCCGGTGAAAGACAGATGAAGAGAGGGGGGGGGGGTAATATACTTTGCTCCTCATGAAACAGTTACTTGTTTTTAAATGCTTCATTCATACAATTGAAATGTTCTTATTCTTCGCCATAATATATCATGGTGAGGTAAAATTAAATTAAAAGATTGAATGGTGTAACTTATTCAAACATTGGAATGAATTGCAGGCTACAATATTGATATTTTTATACGACCAAGATATATATATAAAGCCACTCTAAATAACAAAGGAACAGTTTTTGTTATGAGCATTTTTGTTAATATAGCTTATAATTTAGTAGCAGTTGGTGCAAAGTCAGATGATACTGAGTCATGTTCAGTTGACTGCGCCTAACAAAAGTTTTTAGCATATATGTCGTTTATGCTTCCTTATACGACAAAAGTATATATAAACAAACGTTACTCTAAATAACAAAATAAAGAAGTCTTATTATGTGCATGTTCGCAGAAAACCCAATAAGAAATAATATATCGCGATTTTTCATTTCATGCCTCCATTACAACCCCTACTCCTGTTCGTTCCTAAAAATGTTCCTACAGATTAAAATCAAGGATGAGTTAATACCAACCTACATACGGAGTTTCGTTTAGTTCGGTTGAGTCTTTTGTGCTAAATAAAATTGTGGACTCCCGCTATAGTTTTTAGCGTATAACTCATTTATACTTCCGTATTCGGCAAAAGTGTATATAACAAAAGTTACTCTAAAAAATAAAATAAATAACTTTTGATACGTGCATATTCGCCGAAAAACCAAGAGGAAACAAAATAACGCTATTTTTAATTTCAGGGCTCCCTTTTAACCCCCCCTCCTGTTCGTCTCAGAGAATATTAGTATAGCCTTAAGTCTAAGTTGGGCTAGTGGTAATATACATACCAAGTTCCATGAAATTCCCGTTCTGCCGTGAAAGGTAACAAACAAACACACACCAAACAAACAAAAGGCAGTTATGGTGTCTATGACATGTGAAACGAAAAGTTATCGTGAAATTTCGCGAAAAAAATCAATGTACAGACAGAGGTTACAATTTTATATATATATATATATATATATATATATATATATATATATATATATATATATATATATATATATAGACTAGCTCAGATACCCGGCTTCGCCCGGGAATTCATTTGAGGCTGGATGGCGATTGTATTTTTTTGGCAAGGCTTTACTTTGCACAATATTTTGACATTTACCCTTCAAAGTGTTTAGGGTTTATACCCGTCGTTGCTGTGGATTTGTTAATAATAAAATTATTTTTTTATGTAAGACTTCACTGTCATCCATATTGTCATATTTCCCGTTCCCTGTGCATTATGCATAGATTTAAATTATTAAGGGCAAAATATTAACATACATTAAAATTTATTTTTCCAGGTGAGGTACCTGGTAGTTCATATTGAAAAGAATTGTTGAGCAAATTTCTCTAAATAACAAAATAAATAACTTTTGTTATTTGTATAATTGCCGAAAATGCAATAGGAAACGAAATATCGCTATTTTTAATTTCAGCCCTCCCTTTTAACCCCCACACCTGTTCGCCTCAGAGAATAAGAACATAGCCTAAAGTATAAGTTGGGTTAGTAGTAATATACATACCAAGTTTCATAAAATTCGGTTCAGCCGTTTATGCGTGAAAAGGTAACAAACAAACAAATAAACAAACAGACACGAAAGAAACAAAAAGCAGTTATTGTGTATGACATGTGAAACGAAAAGTTATCGTGAAATTAATCGAAAAAAATCAATGTAAAGACAGAGGTTACAATTTTATATATATACTAGCTCAGATACCCGGCTTCGCCCGGGAATTGATTTGAGGCTGAATGGTGATGGTATTTTTTTGGCAAGCCTTTACTTTCCTCAATACTTTGACATTTACTCGTCCCAGTATTTAGGGTTTATACCAATCGTTGCTGTGGATTTTTTAATAATAAAATTAATTTTTTTATTTAAGACTTCATTGTCCCCCATATGGTCATATTTCCCGTTTTCTGTGCATTGTGCATAGATTTGAATTATTAAGGGCAAAATATTAACATACATAAAAATTAATTTTTCCAGGTGAGGTACCTCGTAATGTGTATTGGAAAGGGTTTTTGAGCATATCACTATTTCTACGCAAATTACTTGCTCTAGACAGGAGAAATGTATAAAACAAAAGTTAATCTAAATAACAAAGTAAACAACTTTTGTTATGTGCATGTTTGTCGAAAAACAAACAGACAATGAAATACCGCGAATTTTTATTTCAGGCCTCCCTTATAGCCCCCACTCCCCTGCTAACCTAAAAATTTTAATATAGCTTATAACCATGGAAGAATCAATGCTAATTGACATACCAAGTTTTTTTAAGTTCGGTTTAATCGTTAGCGCCCAATGAAATATTTGACCCCCGCTTTAGTTTATAGTGCATATCTCTTTTATACTTTATTAAAAGACAAAAATGAATATGACAAAAGTTACTCTAAATAACAAAATAAACAACTTTTGCTATGTTTATATTTGCCGAAAAACGAATAGAAATCGAAATACCGCTATATTTAAATTCAGGCCTCCCTTACAACCCCCACTCCTGCCCGTCCCTAGAAATGTTGGTATGACTTATTATAATGAAAGCATTAGTGCTAATACACATACCGAGTTTTATTCATTTCGGTTGGGTCTTTTGTCCCAAATGAAATTGTTCTCTTCCTTTGTAGGTTTTAGCGTATATCTCGTTTATAATTCGGTATACGAAAAACGTGTATATATCAAAAGTTACTCTAAGTAATAAAATAAACAACTTTTGTTATGTTCATATTTGCCGATAAACCAACAGGAAACGAAATATCGCTATTTTTAATTTCTGGCTTCCCTTATAACCCCTACTCCTGCCCGTCCCTAGAAATGTTGCTATGGCTTGTTATAATGAAAGCGTTAGTTCTAATACACATACTGAGTTTTATTTATTTCGGTGGTGTCTTTTGTCCTAAATAAAATTGTGGACTCCCACTATAATTTTTAGCGTATAACTCATTTATACTTCCGTATAGGGCAAAAGTGCATATAACAAAAGTTACTATAAATTAAAGAAAAATTGTCCATTTTTGAGGTGCTGGATGGTGAAGGAATTATTATCTCATCGAGAATAGTGAAGGAACGAGGCGTTTTTTCTTACCTGAGACCAAAAATTGTATTCAAGAGACCTTTATTATACGAGATAGATGCACATATGTCCAGGTGCCCCCCCCCCGTCTTAAGATTTTGGACTACTAAAATTTGATTGATTGAGATAACAATTATTCTGACTCATTATTAATTACAGTACCAGATATAAAAAATAGTTCTCAATAAAATTAATATGTTATATTCAGTTATATTTCAGTAATTGTTTTTCTTTCCGGTGTGAGGCGGGTTGACCCGTTTGTATACATTTCTAACCTAACGCTTTCTAACGGCAGGTTATTGAAATTGGATGAACCATTTCTTATTACCGTTTGTATTTATTCTCGGTGGTGTTGTGTTAGCAGTATGTATATTTATCTATTACTAAACTACACGAGGGAAATCTGCTTAGTTTACGCAGCCCCTGCGTGACGGAATTATTATTTATTTCGGTAGGGTCTTTTGTCCCAAATAAAATGTTTCTTCAAATGTCCATCGATCCTACCCAGGAGATGACGAAAATGAGGTCCATTGAAAACTTATATATATTTGTCTGTAATCGTTTTATACAAAAAGAAAGATCAAGTTCGTTAATGGTTGAAATCAGACCAGAGGGAGGGGGGGGGTTTAGAGGGGGATTTTCGAAAATTCTCCGTTATTATGCATCGGATCGAAATATTGTATAGAACCAATCTTATTGCATATTAAATGTACTATAAATATTGTTATATACATTTATTCTCTATCTTGAATATTAACCGAGATATTTGCATATTTATGAAGTCGTGGGACACGTGGGTATCGTTCGGATTAGTTCGGCCGTTTTCGTAAGTGTTCGGCTCTAGTGTAAGCTTCTTCTAACCTTACCTGTCGTGAGAAAATACATACCATTTTATTGCTGCTTGCCCTGTGCTTAATGAGTTTAGAAAACAGTATTTTGGCACACCCAAACTTAGCCACAATGAATTTATTTTATTTTTAAATGGCAAGAATTGGCTTGCGCTGTATACATATTTGAGTGTTGCCCTAAGCTATAGGAAATTGCTCATAGGGGACTATAATAATTAGGTATATTATATATGTTCCTTTTCCTCTATTTAAATATGTATGTTCATGTCATGTATTTTGCTTGCTTTTGCAATACTAAAGTATTTTATTATATAAAAGGCAGAGCTCAACAGACGGACTTATCAGTCCATGTTATGTATGCTAGGTTTAAGTATTATATCAAATGTAATAGAAAATTTAAATTTTATGGTTTTTTTGGATTGTTTTTTTCTTTAGAAATAAATATTATTATTTTAATTATGGCAATGAAGTAATTGTAAATTTATTTGTAGTTATTTTTCTGAATAAACATAATGTATTATAAAATGAATAGAAAACTAAATACCGCTATTTTTAAATTCAGGCCTCCCATGCAACCCCCACTCCTGCCCGTTCCAAGAAATGTTGGTATGGCTTGTTATAATGAGAGCGTTAGTGCTAATTCACATACCCAGTTTTATTTATTTCGGCTAGGTCTTTTGTCCCAAATAAAATTGTCCACTTCCACTATAGGTTTTAGAGTATATCTCGTTTATAATTCGGTATACGAAAAAAGTGTATATAACAAAAGTTTCTATTCTAATTTTAATTTTTTAAGTATGACATATATTTTCTTGTATAAATGGCCTTGTTCTTTAATCCATCCAATGTTTCCTCCCAGACTCTTGGCAATATGTTTGCAAACATAAGCTAATAAAATATCTATCTGTCTATTGTAAAATTTTGAACGCGCCAAGGAGGATATGGAAGTAACTGGTGAGTGTATATATCCTTCTTTGCTGGTAGTATTTGTGCCGCCAAGGAGGATATGGAAGCAACTGGTGAGTGAATATATCCTTCTTTGCTGGTGGTATTTGTGCCGCCAAGGAGGATATGGAAGCAACTGGTGAGTGTATATATCCTTCTTTGCTGGTGGTATTTGTGCCGCCAAGGAGGATATGGAAGCAACTGGTGAGTGTATATATCCTTCTTTGCTGGTGGTATTTGTGCCGCCAAGGAGGATATGGAAGCAACTGGTGAGTGTATATATCCTTCTTTGCTGGTGGTATTTGTGCCGCCAAGGAGGATATGGAAGCAACTGGTGAGTGTATATATCCTTCTTTGCTGGTGGTATTTGTGCCGCCAAGGAGGATATGGAAGCAACTGGTGAGTGTATATATCCTTCTTTGCTGGTGGTATTTGTGCCGCCAAGGAGGATATGGAAGCAACTGGTGAGTGTATATATCCTTCTTTGCTGGTGGTATTTGTGCCGCCAAGGAGGATATGGAAGCAACTGGTGAGTGTATATATCCTTCTTTGCTGGTGGTATTTGTGCCGCCAAGGAGGATATGGAAGCAACTGGTGAGTGTATATATCCTTCTTTGCTGGTGGTATTTGTGCCGCCAAGGAGGATATGGAAGCAACTGGTGAGTGTATATATCCTTCTTTGCTGGTGGTATTTGTGCCGCCAAGGAGGATATGGAAGCAACTGGTGAGTGTATATATCCTTCTTTGCTGGTGGTATTTGTGCCGCCAAGGAGGATATGGAAGCAACTGGTGAGTGTATATATCCTTCTTTGCTGGTGGTATTTGTGCCGCCAAGGAGGATATGGAAGCAACTGGTGAGTGTATATATCCTTCTTTGCTGGTGGTATTTGTGCCGCCAAGGAGGATATGGAAGTAACTGGTGAGTGTATATATCCTTCTTTGCTGGTGGTATTTGTGCAGTGTATAATGCATATCTTTGGTCAAGTATTTATTAAAATATTGATTATACAGGACTGACGTTGAACAGGTTTATTGAAACATTTAGATCGAAGAACATATTTTTAACATAATAACAGCACCAATATTAAGGAATAAATGGCTTCAATTTAAACTCACTGCTGTCATCCGTAGAAAGGTTTAAGATAGCACTTTTGTGACAATATTCATTCTCTAATATACACATTGTTCAGTCGTCTTTTTAAATTGAATTTCCCGCGCTCGCTGAGTTCACAAACCCGCCACACATATGCAGATCATCAAGGCTGTGGCCTACAGCGGAAACTACGTTGCAGCTCAAGATACAGTTCAGTTGGGATTCGCCCGTTACAGAGTTACAGTCAGTCTTTCATCTCCCGCAACTCTACCATCATATACGGATCCCCGCAACCAGCTAGAAGACAGATCTTATAGGGAACACAGAAAATAACAACGGAAGAAGACTCCACTTCAAGGAAAGTATATGTTTCCCGCAGGTACCTACTTCTAATAATGCTAGCATTATCTACGCAAATTATTAAATGAGTACTCACACAATATAGGACCAATCGATCAATTTTATATAGTTAAGTTTCCGAAATTATTTTATAAAGTTGTTTCCTTCTGTTTCTTGTTCAACCTCTTTATCTATAAAGTGTATTATATGTTACTTTATCAATTCAATATACTTGATTCTTTGGAGAACTCAAATAGTGACTTGTGTTATTTCCCCTCATCTTTCCATAAAAATAGTAAATATTTCAGTCTAATGCTCTCTTATTCTTACCGTAAAAAAGCTTCCCTCCATTACACGCATAAAACACATCACAATGTATATGACAATATGCCGCATCTACTATTGTCATTAGGGTAGATGGATCTATATTTCTTGGAACAAACAAGTTTCAGTTAAAAAAACAAAATTTTTATGCCTCCTTCATCGTCTCTAAAGAGTTCTCTTAAGTTCGGTTTAAGGTTCAAAGCTTTTCTTCGAGATCGTACTTTTTACAATTAAGGAGAAGATGTGAGAAGGTAAGATGGGCGTTACAACAATCGCAGGTTGCTGGGAATATGCCTTTCGATAAATAACTATGTGTTAATTGTGTGTGTGTGTGTGTGTGTGTGTGTGTGTGTGTGTGTGTGTGTGTGTCCAATTCGGAAACGGGCAAGAACAACCTCCTCTTTTAAGATTTTTCTACTTGCAGTATTCTAACACTGAGTAATTTCTTTGATTGGTCGTAGTTTATTGTCATGTTTTTTTTCGACCAGTCTGATTTCCACCTTTGAAATATGAGCTTTTGAAACTCCTAATAAAATTTCAAATTCTATTTAAATTCGATGGGAATACATTTTTGTTTTACTTTTCTGGATATTCATAGAACAATAGCTTCTGAACTGAACTTGTTGTCTGCCTGTCTTCTCGCCTGTCGGTTACTCAACCACTGAAAATTGGCTCAAAGGATTCCGATGAACTTTCGTATTGTGAAGTACTGAGAAACAAAAACGTCTAAGTCAAAATAGCTACTTTGTCTTTAATGAAGGTTTCGTGCTTACAGTGAACCCTCATGAGTAACTTCATCGACCTTTTAAACTAAACAAGTCTATGTTATTGTAATCTTTTTATTTTATGTGCATTTCCTTTTAGAAAAATACACCACTTTGTTTGTCCAGTCTTTCATTTGCAAGTCTAGCCAAGAACATAGGCAGTATAAGAATTCGATTTCAACAAGTAGAGAGAGATTTTATTAGCTGATTTTCCTTACGGGAAATCAGCTATTGAGGTCGTACTCATGACGCAAATTTCGAAAAATTTCATCAAATGCCCAACACAGGGAATGACCATAAAGTCCGTCACGCAGGGGCTGCGTAAAATAAGCAGATTTCCCACGTGGTTTTGCAATAGAGAAATCTGCCTAATAACAACTGTAGTAGTAAGAAACCTCTAAACCTAAAACATTATTTAGGTCGTAATAACCCAGTAGTTTCTAGCCCCAAAAAACAGTTAACCTAACCTCTAAACCTATTCACGAGGGACGAATAGTTATGGAAACGGCCGCCAGAGCTCTCGGCGGAAAGTCCGAACATAGCCTACTGGCGACCACACGCAGAATACAAATGCAAATATCTCGGTTAATATTCAAGATACAGAAAAAATGTATAGAACAATATTTATAGTAAATTTAATTTGCAATAAGATTTATTCTATACAATTTTTCGATCCGACATAATAACAGAGATATTTTGAATTTTTAAAAATCCCCCCACTGGACCGATTTCAGCTATTAACGAACTTGATCTTCCTTTTTACATAATACGATTAAATTCCGAGTTTGGTAACGATCAAACAAAAAGTGCGACCGCTAGAGCGTTAACAGACAAATATATATATATATATAATTTTGAACGGACCTCATTTTCGTCATCTCCTGGGTAGGATCGATGGACATTTGAAGAAATTTTTCGAAACTCGCATCATGAGTACGACCTCAATAGCTGATTTCCCTTAAGGGAAAAAAAAATTACTAAAATATATCAGAATATAACATATTAATTTTATTGAAAACTATTTACTATATCTAGTATAGTACTGTAATAATGTATAATGAATCAGAATAATTTTTATCTCAGTCAATCAAATTTTAGTGAGAACTTTTGTCGGGGGGGGGGAGGGGGGAGCACCATGACATATTTGCATTTATCTTGTGTAATAAAGGTTTCTTGAAAACAACATCTGGTATTTAAGCTTCGAATAATGTGGTTCATTACATAACAGAGTGTTGTTATTAATATATAGATTATTCTTATACATTATAAATTGTAGTACTCGATAATAGTACTAGTAGTATTAGTAAATAGTTTGCAATAAAGTTAAAATGTTATATTCAGATATATATTAGTAATTGTTTTTCTTTTCGCTGGAGAGTATGTCTGTCTATCTGTTCAGCTCTGAGTGGTTGGCAGACTTCTTTGTTTACAATTCAGAAGCCGTTTCCGTTGGGAGCTTATTAAAATTAATTGAAAGATTTCTCATTACAGTATTTACCACGGTGGTGTTTAGTTTTACCAGTATGCAGATTTCTCTATTGTAAAACTTCACGTGGGAAATCTGCTTAGTTTGAGCAGCACCTGCGTGACGGACTTTTTTTTTTATTAAAGTCAAAAACATACATTTGTCAATATTGGAATATCGAAAACATATAAATTGAGTTTGTATTATATTTTGAGGCTGAAAACGGTGTTCAAATTAACAAATTTCCAAATTCCAATATTTGATCATCAAATAAAATGTTTTCCTGCCCCACGTCAATTAATTAATGAATTTGTGATATGTTTTATGTATTTATTAACTTCCATTTTATGGTAATTATCTACGACTGACAGGAGTGAGGGTGTTTTTTTGAAGCCATTTATTCCTTAATATTGGTGATATTATTGATAAGGTGTAAAAAACAAATTGCGTTTAAAATACATTTTACTCAACCTTTACTTAAGTACTCAATCTTTAATGAAAGTTGCAACTTTCGACTGGCAGTTGCCAAATATAATTGATTTCTGTGCCACAAATATTACAGAATTTAAATTTTCGTTTCATCAGTGAAATGAATATTTTTAATTTGCGATAATTAATACTTCATTGCCATTGACAGGAATAAGGGTTTATTTGGATATCAAGACATCTTTGTCAACGCCACTGTTGATATTGGCTTATCAAAGAAACGCATAAAAAATATAAAAGCATTTTATTTTACAATGATTCCTTTCAACTTTCGGTCACGACATTCATTTATCTGGTCTGAACTGAATTCTTCACATATTTGTATTTTAATTATTCTATTTTGAACAAATAAGCGAGCACAGATTCACCAAGAGTCCAATTGGCATTTCTTACTTATCGCACAAAACAAGATAATCACTTTACACGAAGAATGTTTTCAACACTTAATGAAATTGAAGAAATTTAAACTTATGGAGATAGGCCTGAAACTTATGAAGATAGACCTGAAACGTAAGGAGATAGACCTAAACCGTAAGGAGATAGACCTGAATCTTAAGGAGATAGAACTAAAACGTAAGGAGATAAACCTGAAACTAATGAAGATAGACCTGAGACGTAAGGAGATAGACCTGAATCTTAAGGAGATAGAACTAAAACGTAAGGAGATAAACCTGAAACTTAAAGAGATAGACCTGAAACTTAAAGAGATAGACCTGAAACTTTGGATATAGGTCTGAAACTTTGGAGATAGGCCTGAAACTTATGAAGATAGACCTGAAACGTAAGGAGATAGACCTAACACCTAAGGAGATCTGCCTGACACTTAAGGAGATAGACTTGGAACTGTTAGTGCCCTGTTTTTAAGCTTATTTAAAAGTACCTGAATATTGTCCTTGTTGTCACGCTATGAAATCGTTTCCGCTCCAATAAATATGATAAAAATATTCCATCAGTCATTTTGGGTCGGTGTTGAGAAGATATGTTATCGCACAATATGTTTTAACTTCTGGTTTGGGGATATTCGGCGGGAAAAATTTACTGAATAAAGTGTTTATGCTATGTGATCAAGACCGAATTAGAAAAGAATAGAATGGCGTAGCCCTAAAGCTAAAGCCCGTCTTTGATCAGTTTAAACTAGCAATGCACATATAATAAATGCTGTGGAAGTAGAGAAAGGTTTGGTAATAAAGAATTATAAATGTCTAAATCGGAATCACTATGCGTACAAAGGGAAAGATTTTTGTTAGGAAGGAAGCATCGTTGCTGAAGGCAATGATTGTCGAGTTGAAGTTGATAGAATAATATTAGTATTACTCATTAGCATCCACTTTTTGCCACTATGACTAATTAGCACGGGTTATCTACAGGGTACCACCCTTTTCGAAGCCCCCCCCCCGTATTTTATTTTATGAGTTCGTCACTAAATAAATTCCATTAGTCCAAGGGGGAAGGAAACACGCCACTCTTGGTTTACCATGTGAGATTAAGGCGGACGCTTAAGTGGCATTTTTACTAACAAGCTTATAAGTACGGACACCAATATTTTCCATGTTATCCTCTTGAAATGTTCTGCTTTAAGGAAAAGTTGGTCTATTCCAAAAAGATAGACTGGAATCAGTGGATTTGGCACAGAATTACTAGGACTAGGTAGATTCAAAAAGGATTCCACCGTGGAGTTCTAATTGAGGTAAATGAAAATAAATATATTATGGATAAAATGAGGGCGAAACTTCTTGCAAGGCATATCTTCAACTCCATTTCAACTTGAACGTAAAGTATTTGTGTATTTTGATATAGGCCAAGAAATTTTGTGAATACATGAAACATGTCATGGATTTCCGTGAGCTTAATAATAAAAAGAGAGTAACCCAGAAAGAAACCACTGATTTCACATATACTTTAGATCTTGATGTCAATACAGTATCTTCTTGGAATTTTGAAAATAGAGCCTACACTATTTTTCTAATTTAAACTTTGATTTTATCACTACCAAATGAATTTTAGTTAAAAATAAAACGAACCAGAACAATTTTGCAATTAAAAAAATGCAATTATTATTTTTATTTTATTTTTTATTTTTTAAATTAATGGTACTTAAGGTTATGATCCTTTTCTAGCAATGAGAGAAAATCCTTTATCGAGTGTTTGGGAAATTGAATGCCTTAACACTGACAGATAACGGAGCTCCTCCAATCAAAATAATGATTATACCAAATTTAATTATAAAATAAAGCACTGATAGAAATGTTTAACCAATCCAGTTAAGCAGTGTTTATTTGTTGCTTTCTAATATATATTCCGTTTCTTTAACTGTTATATCCATGGATTCTCCCCTTTCTCTATAAATATTTCCCATTGCGAATGACACTTATTACACGGGTTATAAATTGTAGATATAGTTTTAGTATTGATGACATTATCTGATTCATTAAAGGCTAGATAAATGGGTAGTTTGGAGAAAATAGGTTTAACTGCTGGAGCAATCTCTTTCAAGGAACCGTGTTGCTCTTCTACGTGACGAAGCGGGTCGAAGACACGATCCGTTGGGACCGATAGGACTAGCGAGGAAAGAATATTTGTAAAATGGCTGTCTGTGTGGGAAAGATATTTTTGATAGGGGCCCTCGGGAAGTGGGGATGAAGGGAGGGATGCGATTGGCCGGCTGACGACCAATGGGAGCCGAGGATCGGAGGGAGGGGCGGGGCTGACTCTTGCAGCTCTGGCAGTAGTGTGCGGAGCTCCGCCGTGATAGTGCCTACATCTGCTCCAAGCTAGGGCTGACACATCACGTGGAGGATAGCCCCAACACTCTCGGCCACTGGCCACCACAACATGTTCACCCGGTATGTACTCAGCATATTATCAATACACCCTTATCTTATCACCTATCACACATAAAAGCTTTGGCAAAACCATCGTGAATTGCAAATGTGACTACTAGAAGATATCGTAGTACATCGGGATAGGAACGTAGGCAAAAGTAACAATCTCTTATTCTTTTTACATCCTTCTACGAAGCAATGGAATACTATAATCCCCAAAAAATAGGTTTTTAGATTTCATAGGAATTATCCGGTTTCCCGGAACCCATTTTTGCTATCTGTCTGACAACATATCTACATGCGTGTAACTCAAAAACGACTCGCTTTAAAATGTTGCAATTTGACATAAAAGTCTGTTGTTAGGACTAGTATTGTACTTCATCTTTTGATCGAAACCCGCCGAGAGGAATGGGAATTGAAAATAAAACATTGCAAACCCCTGCACATATTAGATTGGAAAACATTTGTTAGGAATCATTTATGTTAATAATGAAAAGATATATAAATTATGTTCTATGAAATTTTTTGATGCGATGACTTTCGAATGAAGTAATTTGTTATGACTTTTTGGTTAAATGGAGTCCCAAAAAGCCCCCCTCCCCTGTGGTTATCAGATTTTTTTTCTTAAACCGGAAAAGCGTAGTGCTAAGCTGCGTGGACATGGACACAACTTGACACGCTTTTCAAAAATTAGTACAATCGCGGTACCGCTAAAATAAACATGGGCAAACAAATTTGTTTGTATACTTTAACTCTCACACTATAAGACTATTTTTTTTTTTTTGCAGAATATAGCCCCTTGGGCATTATGAATGCAGTTAAAATAAAGTTTTTATATGAACATTAGTCTGCACTTTTCAAATTCCTAATATCTTACAGACTTGCAATAATTTAATGTATACGTGAAACCCTCCTTTTTAACGGTTTATTAATGATTAGTGACTTTAATGTATACCTATATTTAAATTATTATTTTTAGACTGAAGGAGATTTAGAATTGTAAAAAAAAAAATGAAAAATTTCTTATAAAAACATTATTTAAACAAACTAATACTGATAATGCCCGTGGGAAACCCATGCTGTAGAAAAATAAACTGATTTTGATAGACCGAAATACCATTTATTCCACGCATCATGTAGAAATTTTGTCTCGGATGGAAAAGCGTAAAATAGTTTTGAATTTTTTCAAATATTTTTTTTATACGTAGGTTTTTAAAGGTATTAGCAGGACTTACTCACCGGCAAAGCTTTCAAATTTTTTCTCCCAGAAATGGAAAGTAGCAAAAAATTACGAGACTAAATATGCTGTGTATTCAAATCGGTAATTTAGAGAAAGCATATTTAATATCCTTATTCCCTATTGCTAGAAAAGAGTGGTAACCTGTAGATAAAACCACCAGATTAGCAATAATAGCATAAAGTTGACGTACATAAGGAAACACATTTTACATCAGAATATTTACTTACAACAAGAGAGTCACTCTAATTTTCTCGAAAACAAAAATTGTATGTGTGTCAGAATTTATAAACTTGAAAAGCCGTTACATGCAATATTCGGAATACGAAATCCCAAGAATCAAAACGTCATATATACTTAGAAAGGACGAATAATAGTAATAAAAGGATGGGTTCATAAAAATAAAAGCACAAGCCGACCGGAAGACGTTAAAATTAAATATGTTTATTTCTATTAAACGTTATCATTACAAATAGGGTACGTCAACTAGTTTTTTTTTTCTTTTTTGTAATATTATGTCCATTTATATCTTTACAAATTATTAAATTAAATTTACACTTACATAATACATTTGTTAGTAAATAAGGTCAAACCATAGAATACATACTATAACATTAGGAAAGAACAAAAAGAATGCCGACAATATTTCGGACTATTTTCACATTCTCTTTGCCATGCACGTTTCTTTTTGATAAGTATATTAAGCCCGTGATTCTCATGGCGAGTTGAATCATAAAAAGGCAAGATAAATTAAATGTAAAAACATAAAATAAATTAACCGAAAATTCAAAGCAATGTTTCTGTGATTTTGTTAGAACAATTTCCCTGAACAGTGCCAGTAATTCACCACGTCAATAGATATGAATTTTCGCGTCTTTCTTACAACATAAAAAAAAAAGAATAGTTTTTTGGGGAAATTATTCATCATGGAAGTGATATTTATTCCGGGAATCGTTATCAGTAGTCTATTGACATCTATTGACTGTTGCTCAATGCTCCTTACACCTTTTTACGCAATCATATTATTATTTATTAAAAAAAAAAAAATAATACCAAACTATTCAAAATATATATAATGTATTTAAAAAACAAAATAACACACAAAAACTGTATTTATTTATTTCACTTTTGAAGTGCCGATATGGGTTTCAGAAATAAATCCTTCATCTCAATATAACATTAGACATACAAGGCCTATTTAGAGCAGATTTATCTAGCCATTAACTGACAGAAAAACGGTCAAGACATTTGCATTCTAGATCCGAGACCACCAAACTACTTTGTGCCAAAGACAACTTGCCATGTTTTTCGATTTGGGGTTGACACCTGCTTAGCTAATATTGCATTTTTTTTAAAACTCATCAACTTCAAATGTGTTTAAACTGATGTCTAACTGTGATGTAGGTGGAAAAAACAAATTCATTTTTATATATTTATTGAGGAAACAGAAATTAAAACAAACACCAAAATAAAATTATGTACTTATGTATTACTTAAAATCAATATGTAGAAATAAATGCTTTTCAGTGGGAGGGATGAACCACGCGGAAACATTTTACCACTAGTAGTATGTAGACAGCGAGAAAATTGCAAAAAGAAGTTTGTTTACGTGTTGTTATCAGGGATGTGAATTATTGAATTTCAAAAATTTAAATTTCCCATCTAAAAAAATTAATAATTATCTAATTCATACTCAAAACTATAATTAAATATTCAAAATTAAAATCGCGACCAACACAAAAGAGATCGAGACCGCTAATTCTTTTTTTTTTTGCTTACATGGTCCCCAGGGGTCGAAACAGACCACTTTGGGAATCAAAATTCTAAATAGAGAAATTAAATGAAATGTATTTATTTATATTAAATGTTAAGATAACATAATATAATATCAAATATCTTTGTTTTCTTTAAATAATTTTGTAACATTAATTTCTTTACATATTATTGAATAACATTTATACATATATACTAAATAAGAAAACTAGCTCTAATTCTATGAATACATTATACTAAATCCACCAATTTGTAGAAATAATCTTGAAGTTAATTTTTGAAAAATTGTCAACAACTCGGGTGTTATACAAACTCAGCACGTTGTCTAGAATATCAGGTTGTTCTCCAATTAATATCAGTCTGTGTGAAAACTTTCCTGTCAACAATATTGCGCCACGTGGAACTAATTTATATATATATATATATATATATATATATATATATATATAACGAAAAGTTTGAAGTTCATCAAATCAGTAACATATCCATTGTTAAAAGTTAATTAGTCCGAATTCATTAACTAACAAGGAAATGTGGGCTAAGAATAGGAAAATAATTAATTATTCCGTCCCTAACAGTGAAACGGAAATTATGAACAGAATATATGTCTTGAGACACTCTCCCCGATTCGTAGGATTATAGTTTTTATATTCTCGTTGTGTGCATAGGATAGGTCCGGTCCACATGTCTATCAAACAGCCGATATGTTGCCACTGTTCAAAATGCTCAAATAGCAACCTAGTTTCATGTACGTCATTCTAAAATTGATCGAGTATATTTGGGAATTTCATCCAATTCCTTTATGTTAAATACGGATCGCATCTTACCACGCGAGAATGTGGTCCCCTTTGATTGTAGGAATTCGTAGGTTTTTTCGCCATACTCCTCATAGATGAACTAAAACTTCCGAATATTAAAGATGATAACAGCATATGAAACTAAGAATAACTTTTCGTCCATTTTGCATTATAATCCAAATCCCTTTATGTATATGCGCGTTAAAGTCTCTCAATGATGCATCTCCAGAACCGGGTTATACATGCCACCATTCCTTCTCCATCTGATCATATACTTAGCACATTATAATTATCCATAATTAGGGTCACATATAATGCACGTAATCTCCAAATCTCTGAGGGCGATATAAATTTGAAACCATATATATATATATATATATATATATATATATATATATATATATATATATATATATATATATATATATATATTCACACACACACACACACAGACAATATATATATATATACATACTAAATGAATTTCCTACTACATTTATACAAATAGTTAGGAATGAACTCCATTGCAACCTCTATGATGAAATGTCAATAATATAATAATAATAATAACATGTAGTTTACTGACGGGGTTGAAAGTGAGTTTTGTAAGTGATATTAAAACCGAATTCGTTTATGTCTGTGTGGCTACGCACTCAATTAACAGGTACTTGTTAGAGGTCGCTGTGTACTCGATAGCAGCAGCCATAAGTTGGTGTCTTTAGTCACCAGCTGTACCATTAAACCACTTGGTATGAAAAGAAAAGTTATTGAAAAAGATGTTTAAACAAGCGTATATTGCATAATTTTTTTCTCTAACTCTTTAAAAAAAATACAAGCTAAACTGTGATGTAACATAACTTATAAGTTGTAACTATAGTGTATTTTCATCTATTGTACTTGCGATTATGGGAGTAATCGTACACATTAAATCGCCCCTAAAACTGTTTTGGGTACCAACAGTGGCAAAAAGATGATTTCCAATAATCTGAATGAAACACTAATAATCTCGAATAATATTTAATCTTATCAAAAAGCAACGCAAATACAGAATGTAAATGTTCTAAACGAGTCTGCAATCAAATCTCGTGCATTTATGTGTAATAAATATGCAAAAATAAATTGGTTCTTAATTAATGGTTGAGGTGCATTTTCTAATTTTTAATGTTTAATGATATTTGTGTTGATGGGAAGTTCTTGATGGTCCTGTATAGCTTTGCTGGGTGGGTTTCGATTGCCGCTTGGCCAAAAGGAATTTAATTACGGACTAAAAATAAGTAGAATCCATACTCTTAACCTAACTGGGAAAAAGTTATATAAAACCTGTAGATAACCCGTTCCGATTAGACTCGTTTTCAATAATTGGGCATTGTTTTATGCAAAATAGTTTCTTTATGTACTATTACTGATTATAGTTAATATCGATGAACTAACTTGATAATGATATGACTGAATGCTTTCAAGGGATGGTTTAGGCAGAGTTTAAATCCTGATTTATTCAAAACAAAATTCATGGAGTTTTGTCTACTACCGATTCTGGAATTTAAAACTTTTCGTTGGCCAGCAATTTGGATTATTGTTATATAAAATCGGTTTGTTTAAATTAGTCCAATTCACGACATATTAGGTAGTCATCAATAGGAGAAAGAAACCTAAAAAAAATCAAGAATTTTTAAGATGCATGAAATAAAATTAATTAAGTACTTCTTAATTTATAGGGATGCAGTAAATAAATATGTTTTTAAACTATAGACTTGTAATGTGATCGGTTTATAATCACGGGCAGGGTGGTTATGTCAGACCGCTTTAAATGACATTTCATAGTGGATAATTATATTATGGACGTAACATGTGCAATATGACATCTATAACGAGGGTAGAAATCAGTTTCAATTGATTTATTGCTGACATTAAATTGTTATAGTGTAACCGTAACTGTTTAACACTTTCAAGGGGGGAGTTTTTTCAGTTTGGGAGTTTTTTCTAAAGTTTTTTTTTTATTTTATTTTTTGCAGTATAACTTAGGCATGTGAGCTGAGGCGTTGGACTGAATATGACTTAAGTGTAGACCTAGTGACTTGAGTTCGATTCCCGCCTGGGCAGTATGAATGTATATAGTGTCGAACTCATTAAATAAAATCCGTTATCTACCCTGGTTAGAAAATGGTGTCAACCAACAGATAGCAAATAAACTTAGTAGCATAAAGTGGACTTTAATAAATAGCGACAATTTTTCCAAGGATGTGTTTGAAAATAATCTCTTTCTACTTAGTCAAATTGTTAAAGTGACTTAAATGTTTAACCTCGAACAAAATAACTCCATTCTTCATTCCATGTCTGTGGGACTTGTAATCTGCTTCATACACTCACTCGTTTGACCTCTGTTTCGTTACATGTTATCTTATAAATACTCTAGAAGAGATCTCATATTTCAGTATGTTGACACCTCAGTCGTGCGTTAAAGTCTCCCTTGATAAGCTACTGTAGTGTTTACATCTTGTTTTCTTAAATAACTCGTTTTGAATTTTCAATTTTTCGCAAAAACTGGCACATCCCGAATAATTTAATCGAGATAATCCTCCATTGAGCATTCCATAATGTATTAATGATATTATGAATTATAACTTTCCTTTATAATGTTTACAATTAATCCATATTCCCACATGCATAAGCATGCTATGCGATCTCCGCTCCTATTATCATTTCTGGTACCAATTCAGGCTTCACCCTGTGAATTATTTATTTGTCCAAAATACTTCACTGTCTCAAAGAAACTTATTAAATGGAATACTGCTTTCATCAATTATTGCTTTTATATATGAATTGCATATGTACTTATTGCTTTATGTCCACGGATTACAAAGTAAATACGTTGAAGTCAGTTATGCTTGCCCTGTAGAGTTGGCATGTTATCGTAGCTACAAAGCGATTATCTCTCTTCACAGAATCCATAATAATTAGATCAGTCTCCATAATTTGTAAATAATCTTTGTGAGTTGGTAGTATACTGTATTCAGATATCTTAAATGCTTAACCTCTAAATTAATGTCTCAATGTTGATTGCACCATATTATGATTATTATTATAATTCATACTTTATTGTTATTAAATAAAAGTACAAAACATTATATTACCCTCTAAAATCTTCTTTCAAGCCGCATTCGTCACGTGGTTAATTCCAAAATAGCATTCTATTAACGAATATTGTATTCTACGTGAACCACAACTTATGTGTGAGTGACCATAACACGTGCATAGCTCCGATTGTGATTAGTCCCTTCCCTGTCACAAACGTTTTATAATTAATTAGTCGTTTCTTTTTTGTTTGAGTGAATACAGATTCCTACATACATACAACACAACATCACGTAAAGTTAATACCTGTTCTTGCCGGCAACTGGTTAGATTCCGATATATCATCCTATAGTAACGAAATGCCTCAATACCCAATAAAGTTATCCTTTTTACTGGTTGGATAAATATTCCCCCCGGTAAAAAGATATACAAGAAACTGAATATAACCCCCACCCCTCTCTGAATAATAATGATAATCATTTAACAATGATATATCATTTTTAAGACGGCATCTGTAAACATTGACTACTACTCATTTATATAAATGGAGATAACAAGCGTTAAAGTCTCCCGTCATTACCTCTAATGTGACATGACAGCATGTTATCTCTTAAACCTTTTATTTCTCATCAATACGAACATAAACGTTTGTTCAGTTCATTACTGAACTGCACATGCTGTTTGTAGTGCGTTAGTCAGTTCTTGAACCCAAAGCTCTTATAGGAGATCTATGCCTCACTGTTAACACCATAGTTGATAGAATGTTGAGCCTATGCTATTAACGAAGTGTTAAATTAATTGGTATTTTCCCTACACATATTCAAAATATAATAACATGAAAGCTCATACGTTTTTTTCCGCCCATGTTGCATTTCCGGTATTAGCGAGACACATCTCTTTAGATCCAAAATATGGTCCTGTGCCCAAATTCTGCGTGAATTGAAGATTTATATCTCTTGAATATACCCAAACTGGCTGCCATTAACTATTAGCTGTTTATGTATGAATTAAATTTATTTCCATACATATATTATCCGAAGTAACGCAGTTAAGGTCTCTCACTACTAGCCCCAATAGTGGTTGTAACTTCTTGCATTAAACCATCATAAAGCTTACCTATATGTGTGTGATCCAAAAATATTGGGTCAGTCTCTATAACGTCTGCATCAATATTCTTATAATGTCGTTTCCTGCATATAAACATCTTATAAGGGATCAATGTACAATTGCTTATTACATCATATTTGGTGGGAAGCTTGGTGTTTATCATTTTCACCCCGCCAAAGGTAATACAAACGGCTTCAATACACCTTGAAAAGATTACATAACTTCTTTACAAGTCTCGTTTCAGCCGGTAAGCATTTAACATAATTCTGTATCTGCACATTCAACCATATATACATTGAAGTCTCTTCATTCACCTGCTATCATTAACTTATACCACTTTAAGTATTTAAACTCCTTTAGAAATCATGTGCAAAAAAATAATCCTTTAGCGTTCACTAAAGAATAGGCGTTAAAGTCTCCAGTGGTTAGACCTAATGGCGACTGCAGTTCGTCATAAATATCTAATAAGGTATTTAAGAGTCATTATTCCTAACCACAAATGACCATAAATTGCTAACTCTGATAATGACTAACAATAGTCTTCTATACAAACACCTCATTTTACTATCTCATTATCGATTGCAACAGATTTGGAAGAATGCTTGACATACCTATATACCATTATTAGAGTCAATGCATACTCCAACGCATAGTACACGCATAAATAAGCAGGCAGAACCGCACTCACTGTGAACAAATTAAAGTGGTGAAAACAGGTCTCAAAAGAGACAAAAAAAAAACAAAACAATTCTACTGAATATCGTACGATTTCTAACAAGATATGAGCAACTTTAAATTTTCTCTATTCTTGTTAAGAGTATATCGCCACTTTATGGAATAATTAGTGGGGGTTGCTTACAAACTAAAACAAATTATTATAGGTTCAGTGCAAGTAAATGAAATTCATTTTAAACTATACTCAAAAACACAAAAAAATCGCATGAGAAAATAAATGCTCTTTTCAACGTGATTTCAATTTGTTGTGGAACGAGTGTTTTTAGCAGAATTCCCTTAAGGGAAATCAGCTATTGAGGTTGTACTCATGACGGAATTTTCGACATTTTTCTTCAAATGTCCATCGATCCTACCTAGTAGATGACGAAAATGAGGTCCGTTCAAAACTGTATATATATATTTGTCTGTTACCGCTTTAGCGGTCGCAATGTTTGTTTGATCGTTACAAAGCTCGATATTTAGTCGTTTTATGTAAAAAGAAAGATCAAGTTCGTTAATGGCTGAAATCTGACCAGTGGGAGGGGGAGTTTAGTGGGGAGGATATTCTAAAATTCGAAATATTTCCGATACTATATTGTATAAAATCAATCTTATTGCAAACTAAATTTACTATAAATATTGTTATATACGTTTATTCAATATCTTGAATATTAACCGAGATATTTGCATTTTTATGAGAGTGAGTTTCCCGCCCAAAGCTAGGTCGGCCGTTTTCTTAACTGTTCGGCTCTCATGAAATTTCTCTATTGTAAAACTTCACGTGGGAAATCTGCTTAGTTTACGCAGCCCCTGCGTGACGGACTTTCTTATGTAGAAATGGTTTGGGATAATCCTAAGTCTCAAAATATCTTTCTAAAGCAGTCTCATCTGGCTTTCTCAAAGTTCAGTAACATGTCAATATTTTTAGCAATTTGAAGCTCACATACTGTTTGTCTTAAATCCTCCTCATTGACTACCTGTGCTGAATATATCTCATTGTAATAAAGCCCCAACGAAGAATTGCATGGGTGTGAAATCGGGAGACATTAAAAAAAAATTAAATATTTCTCAGCTGATAAATGGCTATAGTATTGTGTAGTAATTACATTTTTATATGTTCCACATGCACTATTAGATTTCTGCCATTAATTCTGTATAATCAATTTTTTTTAAATTAATTCTGTATATTAAATTAAATTATTTATTAACGTCCACTTTTTCCAACTAAGGCTAATTGGGACAGGTTATCTACAGGTTACCACCCTTTTCTAGACAGGGTGGGACTAAGGATTTTATTTAATGAATTCCGTCACTAAATAAATTCCTTTGTTCAGGCGGGAATCGAACTCGCCACTCTAGGTTTACCATGTGAGATTAAGGTCAACGCTTTAACTCACAAGACTAACCTGAGCCCCCAATTCTGTATATTTAAATGAATGAATTTGGTATAATTACTTTCTTTGTCAATTAATTTTATACAATTGAATTTTTAACATTAACTATGTTTAATTAAATTTTCGTATATATATTCAAAGGATTGATCCCTTTTTAATAATTAATGTTACTTAGAAAATGGTTCATTGAATTCATCAGGAAGCAATACATCATTCTTAAAGTAAAGGTCATTTCGAATTTCTTGTTAAGTAAATAATATAAAAGAATGAGAAACGTTTTTTTTTTCCTCTTTCTAATGTTAATACAGTGGCCCTAGGTAGCTATGTGGCTTAATGCGTTGGCCTTAATTCACATGATAAACCTAGAGCGGTGAGTTCGATTCCCGTCTGGACAATAAAAAGTTATTTTGAAACGTACTCTTAGGGTGGGAACCTGCAAGTTGTCCGTCCTGATTAGCAATAGTAGCTTAAAGAAGGCGTTAATAAATAATATTTACAGAACCAATGTATTTGTCTTAAATAAATAATATAAATTGCTATAAGCTTTTAGTTCAAGGTATGTTTGTTATTATTTACTGAAATCCTCTTATCTTCTTAGGTTATTGGGGACTAACGGTTTTACTGATAAATTTGTCAGATCTTTTAAAGCAACCGGTTATTGAATTAAAACTCAAAATAATAGGTATTAGTAAACAGCTAGAAATTGCTGCTCTTTGTGCATTTCCAGGAAATTCTTAACCTAATAATTGTACAACTGTCTGTATTTGTGTAACTTAAAAGAGCTGGAACACACATTTAATTTTAAAGTAGCTTCATGAGCCAAGCTGAAACCAATATTCAACTTAAATTTTTGTTTTTAGTTTAATTGTGATCATCTTACTCTACTAAAATTAAAATATAAACATATTTAAAACTGCAATTAAATCCTCAAAACCAATTTTGTAAAATGAAGTCGTTATTTCAGATTGATATATATGTGTATATATCTCACGTATATACTAGCTAAGGTACCCGGCTTTGCTCGGGAATTCATTTTAGGCTGAATAAAGATGATATTTTTTTGTCAAGGCTTTATTTTCCACAATATTTTGACATTTCCCCGTCACAGTTTTTAGGGTTTATACCCGTCGATGCTGTGGATTTGTTAATAATAAAATAATTTGTTATTTAAGAATTCAATCTTCTAATATTATTATATTTCCCGTCTCCTGTGCTTGTAGGTTTTTTTATAACGTAATGAACAGTATAATTCATAGTCGTATAAAGTATGCTGTCTTCCAAACCATGTATGAATTAAAGTTCCTTTCCCTTGAGGGGGTCCGAAGCTTAATGGTGACAACTGTTTTAGATACATCATAACCGAAAAGCAAATTGAAAATGAAATGTCGCAAATCTTTATTTAAGGCCTCCCTTATAACCCCCACGTTAGAACCTATACATTTTAATGTAACTTATAATCATGGAAGAATTAATGCTAATACACGTACCGAGTTTTGTTAAATTCACTTCAACCATTAATGCCCAATAAAATAGTTGCTCCCGCTTTAGTTTTTGGTGTATATCTCGTTTATACTTTGTTATGTTATATTTATATTTACCGAAAAATCAATGCGTAACGAAATATCGCCATTTTTAATTTCAGACCTCCTTTACAACCCCCACTCTTTCCCGTCCCTATAAATGTTGGTATGGCTTGTTATAATGAAGGCGTTAGTGCTAATACACGTACCGAGTTTCATTTAGTTCGGTTGATTTTTTTTTGACGTATAAAATTGTTTACTTCCGCTATAATTTTTAGTGTCTAACGCATTTATACTTCGGTATACGACGAAAGTGTATATAATAAAAGTTACTCTAAATAACAAAATAAACAACATTTGTTATGTTCATATTTGCCGAAAAATCAATTGGAAACGAAATATCGCTATTTTTAATTTCTGGCTTCCCTTATAACCCCCACTCCAGTTCGTCTCAGAGGATGTTAATATAGCCTAAAGTTGGGTTAGTAGTAATATACATACCAAGTTTTATAAAATTCTGTCCAGCCGTTTATGCGTGAAAAGGTAACAAACAAACATACACCAAAGAAACAAAATGCAGTTATGGTGTCTATGCTATGTGGAACGAAAAGTTATCGTGAAATTTCGAGAAAAAAATTCAATTTACAGACAGAGGTTACAATTTATATATATATATATATATATATATATATATATATATATATATATATATATAGAGAGAGAGAGAGAGAGAGAGGGAGAGGGAGAGAGAGAGAGAGATTATATGTTTGTGTGTGTGTGTGTGTGTGTGTGAGTTCAGTGGGGAGGGGGGGGGTATTTGTGATCTATGAGCCAGAGGAACAAATATTGGGCCTCGCTTATTTGTTATATATCATCTGTCGAATTCTAGAAAGTACATTTTACTCTCTCTCCTTCTCCAACACCCCCTCTCTCTCTCTCTCACTCTCTGTTCTCTCCCCCTAACTTCTTCAGAGTTAGAACTAGCTGATTTGTGGAGTCTTATTTCTTTTTCGAATTTGCCTGTTGCCAGCTGTCAAAGTGGAAAAATATACTTATTCGGCTTTGGTTTAATTTAAAATAAATGTGATTCCCCTGACAGCTGCTTTAGGAGGCAGACATATTTTATTCAGGCCCTCCTCTCTTCCTCTATTTTTAATGTACAGCCATTCCATTTATTAGAGCCGGCACAATCCCAATCATGTTTTTACACATTCGTACTTCATTTAATTCAAAACAAACCATTTGGAAAATATGCAAAGATTTATTTGTTTTACAACGCAGCTTGAATGAAGACTGTACAGAAAGAATAGTCTTCTATTTCTGTCCAGGACTATAGTTTTTAATTCCCTTTTTATACTCCTCTTACTTTTATTTTCGACTGACATTACATTCCTTGGAAATTTCCCGACGCCACTTAAAAGTGCCGAAGGATTTCATTAGGAATCGATCAACTTACTTCATAATATTCCCTAAATAAGCTAGCTATTCACATAATATTCACACATTTCGATAGCCTTGGAATTTTTATTATAAATTTAAATGGAATTATAAGATACCAAAAATAGAAATACACATATTTTAATATTTTACTAAAAATAACAAAAAAAAAACGCTATTAATATTGTAAAACGTTCAACTTTTACATGCGAGATTTTAACTTTATAGAGCAACAGAAATATCTCTATTCTCCGAATAGTTTTAGCAGATTTCCCTTAAAATCAGCTATTGAGATCGTACCCATGACGAGATTTTTTGAAATTTTTCTTCAAATGTCCATCGATCCTACCCAGGAGATGACGAAAATGAGGTCCGTTCAAAATTATATATATATATATATATATATATATATATATATATATATATATATATATATATATATATCTGTTAACGCTCTAGCGGTCGCAATTTTTGTTTGATCGTTACCAAACTCGGAATTTAATCGTTTTATGTAAAAAGGAAGATCAAGTTCGTTAATGGCTGAAATCGGACCAGTGGGAGGGGGGAAGTTTTGAAAATTCGAAATATCTCCGTTATTATGCGTTGGATCGAAAATTGTATAGAATCAATCTTTTTGAAAATTAAATTTACTATAAATATTGTGCTATACATTTATTCTGTATCTTGAATATTAACCGAGATATTTGCATTTGTATTCTGTGTGTGGTCGGCAGGAGTGGGCTGTTCGGTACTTTCCGAAGAGAGCTCTGGCGGCCGTTTTCGTAACTGTTCGTCCCTCGTGAATACGTTTAGAGATCCCTTACTACTACACTTGTTATTGGGCAGATTTCTCTATTGTATAACTTCACGTGGGAAATCTGCTTAGTTTACGCAGCCCCTGCGTGACGGACTTTTATATTTTTTATTTGTATGTGTTTGTTCGAATTAATGGCCAGAGACTGTATGTTATCTACTCATGAACATGACGGCAGAGGGCTGGTTGAATGTAGCCAAGAGCAGGGAGACATCACAGGACCCGATGTCAACTTTGTCATGTTCTGCAAGTATCTACGTATAAAGCCAAATAGAAAAATATTAATAAGACTGAAAACTTCCCGAATATTAATGCGTTCGTGATCGGAGTCCAATCTCCTTCTTACACAAAAATCGGAAATTTTTAAAAATAGGTTCAAACGGGTTTTATTCAGGATCCGAAAGCAATTTTATAACTACGTAATGACTCTACATGAATCGTCTTCAATGTTTCCATTAGAACATAAACAAGTTAAATACTAAAGTGATCGGCCATGTGATAACGAATCAAGAATCAAGACGAATTCCAAGTACCGGATAACAAACTTTATTTTTAACTAGTTGTTAGGAATGTTCTAAATACGCATTGTGCTAGAGTTACCCCAAACTAAAAACGTCTGTCACGCAGGGGCTGCGTAAACTAAGCAGATTTCCCTCGTGAAGTTTAGTAATAGATAAATCTACATACTGGTAACACAACACCACAATACAAACGGAAATAATACATGTTTCATCCAATTTCAATAACCTGCCGACAGGAAGCGTTAGGTTAGAAGTGTAAACAACGCTTCTGCCCGCCTCACACCGGAAAGAAAAACAATTACTGAAATATATCAGAATATAACGTATTAATTTTATTGAGAACTGTTTACTATATATAGTACTGTAATTAATAATGAGTCAGAATAATTGTTATCTCAATCAATCAAGTTTTAGTAGTCCAAAACCTTAAGACGGGAGGGGGGTCACCAGAACATATATGCATGTATCTCGTATAATAAAGACCTCTCTCTTTAATACAATTTTTGATATTTAAGCTTGGAATAATGTGATTTATTATGTAGCAGAGTATTGTTTATGTAACATGAGTAGAAGTGGCGGTTTGCTGATGGCTGAAAACTGAAAAATGCAAATATCTCGGTTAATATTCAAGATAGTGAATACATGTATATAACAATATCTACAGGACATTTAGTTTGCAATATGATTGGTTCTATACAATCTTTCGATACGACCTATGGTAAAGGAGATATTTCGAAAATCCTCCCCACTAAACCCCCCCCCCTCCACCTGGCCCGATTACAGCCGTTAACAAACTTGTCTTACTTTTTACATAAAACGTCTAATTGTCGAGTTTCGTAACGGTTAAACAATAATTGCGACCGCTAGAGCGGTAACAGACAAATATCTATCTATCTATATATATATATATATATACATATATATATATATATATATATATATATATATATATATATATATATATATGAATAGTTTTGAACGGACCTCATTTTCGTCATCTCCTGGGTAGGATCGAAGGACATTTGAAGAAAAATTTCAAAAATCGCGTCATGGGTACGATCTCAATAGCTGATTTTAAGGGAAATCTGCTAAAATGTCAACCCAATTGCTATTGTGAAGTGTTCCATAGTCGATATAGAAGGTAGAGGCATAGAGCGGGTGTTGCCTCCAGACAGTGATTAGAGAGATAGTCGATGCATCTTCTCCTTATTATATTTTTTGCCGGGATCTGGGCTGCTCCCACGTAGCCTGGATAACCAGCACCTAAGGTAATCACTACACCCACATACCATATCATACCGACACATACATTCCCATCTTCTCCCGACACAAGCAGGCCTGCGTAAACTAACCGGATTATGTCAACTATATTCTCTGTTTATGAGTAAATATTCAAAGAGTTATGGTGGGGGTTTACACAACGTTGATAACAATAAAGTAGGAATAATTACCTTAATATTTGAGCTACGGTACAATGTATAATTGTAGGGCATCAATAGCTAAGTAATATTGATTTTATACAATTTTTCGATTTGACGTATAATAACGATATTCGAATTCCTCCACCTCTCATTGGTCCGATTATAGTCATTAACGAACTTGATCTTTATTATTACAAAAACCGAAACGACTCTGGTAGTGACCCACATGACCCTCGAAATAAACGTCTTCTGAAAAATTAAAAATAAATCATAAGAGGAAACATATTTCCCACTAGATAGAATGATCACACTTAGAGAAAATCGACTACAATTTCCCAATCGACTTAGAAATATTAGTCTTTCTATTTAAGGAATATTATTTTTTTTATTTACTTATTAACTCCAGTTTATACTACTATGTCAAATTGGGACGAGCGAACTACAGGCCCTTTTCTAGCCCGGGTGGGACTGATGATTTTATTTAATGAGTTCATCACTACATAAATTCCTATTGCCCTGGCGGGAACGGAATTCGCCACTCCAGGTTTACCATGCAAGATTAAAACCAACCCTTGAACTCACATAGCTAACCTGAGCCCCAAAGGAATATTAGTGTAGGAAAACCCACGGATTGAGAAAAACTATATCTATCTATCTATCTATCTATCTATCTATATATATATATATATATATATATATATATATATAGATAGTTAGATAAATAGATAGACAGATATAGTTTTGAATGAACCTCATTTTCGTCATCTCTTATGTAGGATCGATAGACATTTGAAGAAATTTTTCGAAAATCGCGTAAGGACAATCTCAATAGGCGATTTCCCTAAAAGAAAACTGAAAAGACAGAAGACTACTCAATTATAAAACAAAACTAATGATTCCTTAGAAATATTAGATCTAGAAGAATTTGTTATAACGATGGCGTAGGTGGTTTGGAGAACATAATGAATTTCTCTGAGTTTTATTTCATCTTCATTTTTGTTCTCGTGTTTATTAGTCCTGTGAAAGAGAAAATTCAGCCAGAGGAAGAATATTGACCTGGTTCGTACTTATATTTTCATCATTGGTTATCCAGAAGTCTTATTGTCGCTGGAGAAATTAGAACAGAATAGCTTAATTTCCAGGGGCAACATATTCCAGAGGGGTCCTCTGAGGAGTTTGATGACTGTCAGTTCTGTCATAAACCTTTCGTAGGTTTCTGCAAATCGTTCCAGTAACTGATGTCCGGCAAACTCAATGCCCGATCTGGGTTCTCGAAACATCTTGTCTGAACCTCCAAATATTTTCTTCCTGCTAATGGTTGTCCGTCTTTATGGTATAAATGGTGCCGCATAGTTTTACTAGTTTGTTGGCTCTGTGACATGTTCTAATATATCTATTTATTATTTTTATAAAATAAGTCGAAGTTGTGGGAACAGCAAGGACAAGAGTAAGATCTCCCCGCGACCTCCATCGGTGCCTCGGGGAGAGAGGCCTACCGTTGGAAAGGCGGGATCTGGGGTCATCTGACTGACTCTGCTATTGAGTTAGGGAGTCGTGGCGCAGCTATATCAGATCCTCTATGAGCAATGTCCCGTCCTCTCCTATCGGCTCTCTGTCCCGGACACTGTCCTTTCCCAGGACAACCTCCCTCCTGCTCCTTTCTATCGGGGTAGCTGCCCCACTCCCGCAGGACCTTTCTATCGTCGTTGCTATACTATTTCGGCTGGATCTTCTCTTTGTTTATATCGTGGAAGGCAGATCACTACGGTAGGGCTAGACGGTCCTTTCTATTGGAGGTATATACATAGGTACAAAGACCTCTTTCATCGGAGTAGGGAGTCAGCTGGTAGTGTCACATACTTCTTTCTATCGGGGTAGGCAATCCACTACGTTAGGTCTATGACATCGTCTTTATTGAGGTAGGTAGTCCGCTCCGGTAGGACCATACCTTCCTTTCTTCGGGGGTAGGTAGTCTAGAGGAAGATCCACCCACTTCTTTCTATCGGGATAGAGGTAGGATCCCATATTTCTTTGTATCGGGTTAGGTATTCCTTAGGTAGGTCCACATACTTCTTTCTATAGTGGGTAGGTACTCTGGCAGGACAAGACCGTCGTCTCTATAGAGGTAGGTAGCCCATACCCTCGGTAGTTCAGAGGTATATCCCCCTCCACCGCGCCATCTGAGGGCAGCCCTACACCAGCGGTTCGTCCAATTTATAATCTTTTAATTTTGAATTCCATCTAGCAGGTAGTCCGTGAGCCACCAACACCCACATAGTGAGTCCTTGTAGGCACCTTAGACCTCCTCGCAGCCATTTGCTGCATATTTACATCGCTGGCTGGAAGTTACAAATGGGCGCCTGCAATTGGAGCCTCACTGCTTCTGTTCAATGA
This sequence comes from Riptortus pedestris, assembly GCA_019009955.1. Classification (NCBI taxonomy): domain Eukaryota; kingdom Metazoa; phylum Arthropoda; class Insecta; order Hemiptera; family Alydidae; genus Riptortus; species Riptortus pedestris. Next base: position 2,718,828 of record CM032229.1, read on the forward strand.
AACTACAATATTTGCCGAATACCCTAATTAAACTATATTGGCTATATATGTTTAACCTATCTTACCTATTTACATATAACCTATCTTACCTATATAGGTTCTTTTTGGCATTCAGCACTTTTCTTGCGAGTTTGACGAACGCTTTCAAAACATCATTGGTCTGAATCAGCTGTTTAAGTGAATCCGGAGGCCAATCAAGATACGAGTATTCCCCTGCATCCAGAAGATGTGCTTCGCCGTTTCTACAGCTCCATATCTACAATTCGGGTCTACTCCATTTGAAATAGTGCAGCTTATAGTTCAGGTCTCCATGTCCTGTAAAGAGCAGAGGTATGCCCATACACATCTTTCTATCGGAGTAGCTAGTCCTCTGGTAGGACCAAATACTTCTATCTATCGTGGTAGATAGTCCACTACTGGAGGTCCATCTCAATGGAATAGGCAGATATAGTTTTTAGTGTTGTTGGTGGGACTCCTTATTGGTCTGGTCATGATTTCGGAACTCCATCGATTTTGCTACAGTTCACTTTTTGGATAAGTCCTTGTGTCATGTCCATGAGAAGGTTGTTTTGCCCAATTCTGACAACATTGAGCCGAGGATCATTTGAGAAAGTGGACTATGAGATGATCTGAGATGTCAGTCCAGAGGCTGGCCTGGGCTCACGGTCGTGATTTGTACAATGAGCAAGAAATGTATATTCAAACAGGCAACGGGGGGGGGGTGCACGAACTCACCCCCCTCCCCTGGCTCATTTGCCTCCATGGAAATCCACAATTCGGCTTGTTCTCAGGAAGGACTCTCTAAGCCCCTTCTACAATCTTCCTCTCCTTTCTACATGCTACACTCTTTCATACCCAGTCCATTACACTAATATATATATATATATATATATATATATATATATATATATTTCCTCTACATAGTATATAATGTAAGCTGTATGGGAGGGATTTTATTTTCTCTCACAACTTATGGTTGTTTGCTTTAATATGAATTTCGTGAAATCTTTTATTATTAATATTAGATATTATGTTATACTAGCTAAGGTACCCGGCTACGCCCAGGAAAACATTTGACGCTGAATGATGATGGTATTTTTTGGGGGGGGGGAGGGGGTTTAGTTTGTAGAATATTTTACATTTTCCCGCCTCAATGCTTACGATTTACACCCGAGATCAAGGTGCTGGGACATGTTAAAAATAGTTATTTATTATACAAGTGACGAAAGTAGATCATTTTACCCCCGATTTGTGAGAAATGTAACACAGAACTGACTATATATCACATATTAATGGAATGCCATAAGTATACAGATATTAGAAACAAATACAATATTTCCAATAGTATAGAAGTGGCCCTTGGAGATGACCCGAAAGAAGAAGAAATTGTTTAATTTTGTAAAAAACACGAGTTTATACAAAGAAATTTAAAGTGCAATTGCTCGTATCCTCGTTTATATTGGGCGATGATAACCTGGTAGTTTTTCGCCCTTAAACCCTATACAACAACAACAAGATCATTTTACAACTCGAGTGAAACGTTTACCCACAAGAGCGAAGCGAGTCTGGTAATTTCACGAGAGTTGTAAATTCTACTTTCGACACGAGTGTAATATTAAATTTTTTCTGTAATCGTGTAATACATGATCAGATCTAACCAGAATATGAACAAAATTAGGATGTTGTGAAGATTATGGTATGTTGTTGGTAGGTTATAAGCATGGTTGTGAAAGGTTATAAGCATAGTTATAAAACAACTAGTGATGATTGTGAAGTAGTGCAGTTATAAACAAGTGCAGGTTATAAACAAGGAAGGTAATTATTATTATATTTAAATTTTAAAATATATTGATTATTTCCACCAATAATTCATTCACATTTCAATTTATTTTGTTAAAATAAATTCTTACAATGTTAAGAACCATTTAAAAGCATTTAATTTCCAACTTCAAATTATTTTTTAATTTATACTTATTACTAATTAAGAAGGCAATTCACTTTCTTCACTCTATTGCAAAATGTTTCACTTTCTTCACTCATTTCAGTTTAGTAATGTTACCATTATTCAACGATTACAGAAAAAAGCATTTGCTATGTAATTACAGTGTATTTGCTATGGAAACAGTTTATTTGATCTATAATATACTCGGTATTGTTTTACACAGCAGTAAAAATATTATTTGTTATTGACCGAATCAGACCAGGAATGGTTGGGGTTTAGAGAGTGGGAATTCGAAAATTAACAAATATATCCACTATAATGCATCGGATCGTATTATTATTATTATTATTCATACAATATTCGCAATTCGCAACTGGGGCGGTTTAGCGACGAATCAGTTATTTAATGTACAGCATAATAATTAACATATTTAACATATAACATATTTAACATATAACATATAATTATTATATTTACGTAAGTATGCTCATTTCTGCAAATATTTTCAGTATTGCCCTACATTATAATTTTTTGAAAATGTTGTTTCGTTTCAAGTATTGTAATACGCGGTCTATATACTGGCTACAGTCATGTAGTAATTCAGTGGAAGTGTATGGTAGGTCTATGTGAGTCCTTAAATAGCAGTCAGTAAGTATATGTTTTATAGTAAGTCTACAGTTACAGTGTTGGCAGTAGGGTTCGTCTTCTCCAGTAAGTAGGTAAGTGTGAGTCAGTCGTGAATGGCCAATTCTCAACCTCGTAAAAACTACTTCTTCTCTTGGCCTCTTTGAGGAAGGCCATTCACCAAGTGTATGTTTCAGTTCTCGAAATTTGTTATCAGTTGTGGGCAACCAAGTTTTCTGCCATGAATTGAGTATCATATGTTTTGCTTGGGTTTGAATATCTTGGTGTGTACAGTATGTGTTATACTGTGTATAATGTTATAGAACCAATCTTGTTAACCTATTGGTGGTCTACAATTGCTGTTCTATGCATTTTTTCAGAACTCAAGTATTTAACAAGTTATTCGTACTTTGTTTTCGTCGGGGTTTTTTTACCATAGAAATAGAGAATACGTGGGAAATCTGCTAGTTCAAGCAACTCCTGCGTGACAGATTTTGTTATCTGTTTTTTAACTGTAAATACAATAAGCCTATGCAAGTCACAATTTCATATGCAATATGTCTGTACATATTACATTGCACGAGTGTTTATGGAATATATGAAAGTATATCGCTGGTGTATTTTGAATATGGTTACAATCATAGCTACAATATTTCATACTATGTTATCAATGTGCATATGATTTCTCTGAAGTGAATCGACTAACTGATCTGAGTGAAGTTATGCGGCCTGAAGCAGAGAGCCAATCTTAATTTCTGCTCTGGCCAAACTCCATCTGAGCTATTTAGTATTATAAATGGAGCCATATAGAGGCAAGCCTATATCTTTTTGTAAAAGGTTTCGGCGACCATATTTCTTTTTTATTTTCGAGTGTAAATGTTAATGCCTCCGATAAGGAACAGAAGCCCAACACGTTTTATCTCCTCCTTTACAAATGGCTCTTTCTGTTTCCACTCAAAATTATCAAAACCACTTTTCTCCTTTTTCTCTGCTCAGTCTCCTCCAACAGACTGACAGATTGCCGAATCCTGCCCAGTCTCATTTTGTGCCGTTTTAACGATAACAAGGAATTTACGGGATAATTGAATAAGTTTATGAGGATGTATTATCAGTTTGGTTTGTTGGAATATAACAATTTCACTGGTTATTTCTTCCCTTAAAGGCAATACCAATTATTCTGTAATCGTGAATTCCTCTTCCCATCTTCTCTCACTAGTTTTGTTTACATAGATGATAGCTCATTTGCTTTTTCTTCTTAGCTAACGAGTTCGACTTATATAATATTTGTTAGTAGTTTGGTTAGTTTGAACAGAAAAAAGAAATAAATTCACTTCCTTAAATCAATAAATAAATAAATAAAATATTACAAATCAAAGTAATGCAACTATAAATAAAATAAAAAAGCAAACTAAATAGAAACCCTTCTATGTTCAAAGTTATTCCTAATCAAATTCCGCCCTTAACAAAATCAATAAGACATCTCATATAATTATATTGGAGAGACAGTACCAGCTGGCCATAACTAATGTTCTACTTCAAAGCGTTTACCCTATCCGATGACCATATTGCTTTTTTATCATGAAGGAAGCGGTTGTCTTTGGAGTTATCCTCGAAATGACAACACCGAACCCTTTCCATTTGAAATTTTCCCAATCTTGGAATGCCTTTTATCTTAAGGCCTTGGTGATCTTAAAAAGAAATTAGGCTACTGTAGATAAATAGATTTTTGCTAATATATACATATTTTGTTATTTTCATTTTTTTATTGCGATCGTTATTGTCATGGGAAGTAATAGTTATTTGAAATTCAGATATTCTTCGGGTCGGGGCCTGGTATAATGACAGACACTTCTATAAAAGGGATTGTATGATGTACTATATACTCTATTGTTGTCGGTGGATAATATGTGACTTGTAGCTTGTTCCAAAATGTTGTTTTTATTTGCTAGGAAATTTGTTTCACACGAGATATCGGTAAAGTACTCTTGCACATTATTTAAATTTGCTACAGCTTTTATTTGTGAGAACCAATTATAATTTGTATCATGACTGCTGGTATATAGTGCTATTAGTCTATTGAAAGATTTTCTTGCTATGCTATTTTCAAAGAGTGGAAATATTTTTATACAGAAATTAAGGATTTTTTTCTACACCTGAACTGCTATTATGGCTCCCCCCAGTTTCCAGTCAAATCTTATAGTTGGGAGTAGTAACTATTGCTAATAATTGACGTATATAATAATAATGTTGGACGTATAATAATATAAAATTGGTTACTTGTAGTATTTGTTTCAAATAGGCAATTCTGAGCTTAATGATTGAGTTTGTTAGGGTCGCCTTCTGTGATGTTGTTATCAGTAAGTGTCAATCTGATAAGGAAGTGTCATGATGAGGGAAGGCTGTTAGAGCAGCTGGTTTTTGTTGGCATGCTACCGCTATGGACAATGTAAAAAGGAGTTGTTGACGCCTAAATATGACTCGCCATACTGCATACTCGCTGGGGTTTTTACACCTCGCATTCTATACTCGCTGCAGTTCTTACACCTCGTGCATTATGTTTTATAATCAGTCTTTCTATTTACTCGGAGCCGCAGAACTCCATTCCTCAACACCGAGTTCATATACACTATCCTCCTCTCGTATTAGATATTACACTTATTTCTTATAGTACTAAACATAACAGACGATATTTCTAAACAACAAACATACCAAAATACAATTACCCTATATTGGCTGCCAGGGCACGAGGACCTTGGACTTAGTACGACAGCAGACTACCAGGCTAAACTAATTACTCAACAAACTCAATAAACACAAACAAACTTACTATACGAAGACAGTGAGACATATAAGCCACCGAATCCTAAACAAATGGCTATCAGAATGGACGGAAGTAAAGAACCACCTCCGCAGTATCAAAAGTACTATTAAGGAGTGGCTTTCGAGCCATAGGTGTACTAGACTTGAGGAAGTAGTTCTTGCCAGACTCAGGATCAGTGACACATAGACACTTAATGACAAGGACTGATAACCCTATATGCAAATACTGCAACAAACACCTAACGATAAAACACATACTGACAGACTCCAACTGACAGCAGCCAATATATTCCACCAATACTAACATATCTAAAACATATAAACATTTACAAATACATATAGTATAAAATAGAATAGGTCTTCAGCATTAAAAGATTTCTTCTTCAGCTTCATAAAAAGATTTAAAACGGATAACTTTTATTATTCAAATAAAGGGTTAGAACCGCCAATATAAATGATACTATTGGCATACCTCTCGGTGGAGACCGTCATCACTGGCTAACTTTTATTATATTCATTTAGACAAAGTACGGATATGAGAAACACTCAGGTATTTAAGGAATATTTTCCATAATATATAAATAAAGTTCAACCGAGGTGTACATGAAGGAATAAATGTACTATTCTAACTATCCCCTATACAGGGATCTTGCCAATTACCATCGATGTGGGACACAAACCAAATAAAATAAAAATTATTTCTCTACAATCATTGATAAAAATGTCTTTCATTTGGGGTTTTCAGAAAGAAAATATAATAAGAATATGATTTTCTTATTCCGGACCCAATATCTATTATTCATAGTTTAGTGGCTAGCCTCACCAAGAAAAACACTTTTCTTCCTCGGCAAACGTTATTCACATTGCCCTACATGTTTCGTGTAATAACTACCACCTCTTCAGGGGCCGTTCAGTTCTAAAGTGCTCCTTCCCTCTACAATTCGCTGAGACAGACTCTTTCACACAGGGAAAGGCGTCGAGTTTCTACCACCTGTTTGTATTGGTGACCCTTGCATTGAACAATGTAGAATACATTAGTATTTGTTTAGATCATTGGTCTTAGCGGATTTCCCTTAGGGGTTATAAGCTATTCAGGTTGTACTAATGTCGCAGTTTTCATGAAATTTCATCAAACACCCTTCGATCCTACCTAGGAAATGACGAAAATATGTATCAATCAAATATTCATATATGTGTGTGTGTATGTGTGTTGTAAATAATCACACATGAGTATTTGGTGCATCTCCCATTTTTAAACCTAATTGTTTTTTAATACAGTGTTCAAAATTATCAAAAATTTGAAATTATTTTTTTAGAGAGAAAGGAACCCCTTGATAAGAAGCTAGAGAGCTTGAAACGCGTTGAGGATTTTAATAAATAAATACGATGTTTTAAGGGGGAAAAAGAAGTATTTGTTCTTTGACCCAGTATGGCTATATTTTCGAACTACAAATAACTGAAGATCATGTTCGTAATTTTGAGTTCACGTCAATCGGAAGAATCTTGGAGTTTAAAGATTGTGTAAAAGGATCAATCACAAATTAATATCCTATATTGTAAAATTATTTTTTTGTCTAATTTGAATAATAACGAAGTAATTAACATTTTGGCAGTTTAGACCTTTAGCAAACCACCACTCGTAGGATTTTCAGCTCATGTTCAGCTGAAGCATCAAGTCTTGTTTGTGAATTGCTTCTGCTGAGGAAAAAATAGAGAATGATCTATTCATCTTCGTATAATTATTGTTTATTGGAAATCTGCTTAATACACTCCTACCCTGCGTGGCGGGTTTCTTTATATTTCATATTAAAACGCTGTTTGTTCTTAACAAAAAACCAATACTCATATAAATCATTACGGGCTTTTATGAATAGCCAATTTCTTTCCTATTAATAATGACTGGTTTTGCCTGAGAGAAGGCCATTGGAGTCCTTGTAATGGTTGTATAATATCAAGAAAATGCAATTGTAATTTCCCTCGATTCCATTACTGCTTCTTATTAGAGCCATTATCCACGGTCACACTCAATTCACAATCTGTTCTTCTTATTCACTGACTCTCGAATGGGTATTTCAACACTCGGTCGGCGAGCAGGTGGTTGTTGGAGATAGATGTACCATGGTCATCAGTCGCAAAGGAAACGCATATACCTCGGTCTGGACTTCATCCCACTTTCTCTCTTAAATATTGACCAATCCCTCCCTTAATTTGAAATTTCATTTTCTACATTAAGTATAGGGGGTTTACTGCAAGAACCACCGAAAAATCCTATGTGGGCACTTCCTTGTACTCCTGTCATATGAATTTACGAAATGTTCTTCTACAATTCCATTGAAAAATTTTAAAAAAGCACTAAATTTATAGATAATTTTAAGATAAGCTCCCGTATCTCTATTAGAAGAAGAAAAAATAAAGTAATGGTGATTTATTTCTTAAAATATCTTTTTCATTGTAATTTTAGCGATTTATTCATACTTTCTTGTTTTCAGACTTCAGTAAGACCCCTCCCTCGCCATCTTCTTATCAGTTTTTACATAGAAATAGAGAATTTGTGACGAGATAAGGTCTGTAGTGTCTTATACCAGCACGTGGGAAATCTGCTTAGTTTACGCAGCCCCTGCGTGACGGACTTTATCGTTACCAAACTGGATATATAAGCGTTGTATATAAAACTTATGATCAAGTTCGTTAAAGATTGAAATCGGTTGTAAGAAACTACACAAATTTCAATTAGTCGAATTTTTGTAGAGTATCAATAATTTTATTAATTTACTTGGTTTGTGCCCCACATCGATGGTGAATGGCAAGATCTCTATTAAGGGGTAGTTAGAATAATATATTTATTCCTTCATGTTCACTTTGGTTGTACGTTATTTATATATTAACGGAATGTGCAATAAATAACTGAGTGTTTCTCATATCCGTCCTTGGACTAAATGAATTTAACATATTTTATTTCTGCATTTGTACAGAAGTAACCCCTTGAGAGTGAGTGTGGACACTCGAGACGTCTCTGGATTTAAAAAACTAAGTCCATATGTGACTGATTTGGTGAAATTATGTTTTTATGATCTATATGAAACAAAAAAGTCCGTCACGCAGGGGCTGAGTAAACAAAGCAGATTTCCCTAGTGCTTCATGAGTGTGACAAGAAGGTGATGTCATCACACCATATACTCTCTTTTTCTAAGTAAAATGCCTAATAGTTGAACTCTACTAAAAAAAAAACATTCTTCATCGGAAAGAAAAATAATATCTGAAATATATCAGAATATAACATAATAATT